>JBBYHM010391717.1:0-14431 GCA_038381775.1 Adansonia rubrostipa | reverse complement strand
TTATAAGGAAAATGGTGGAAAGAAAAGCTTTTCTTGCAAATCCAAAGCATCAATATCGTGCATCCTAATGTGGGGAATATGATTGTAGTGCCAATAATAGAAAGAATGGAGATTATAATGAGTATCCAAGTTTGTCTCATATCATGGATGAACATTAATTATAAGGAAAATGGTGGAAAGAAAAGCTTTTCTTGCCAAACCAATGCATCAATATCATGTATCCCAATATGGAGAACATGATTGCAATGCCCAATAATCAAAAGAATGGAGATTATTATGAGAAATCAAGTTTGACTCATTTGATGGAGAACTTTGATTAAAAGGAAAATAGAGGAAAGAAAACCTTTTCTTGCCAACCCAAAGCATCAATATCACGTATCCTTATGAAGAGAACATGATTATAGTGCCCATAACAAAAAGAATGGAGATTATTATGAGTATCCAGGATTGTCTTATTTCACGGATGAACTTTAATAATAAGGAAAATGATGGAAAGAAAAGATTTTCTTGCCAAATCAAAGCATCAATATTGTGCATCCCAATGAGGTGAACATGATTGTAGTGCTCAATAACCAAAAAAATTGAGATTATTACAAGTATCCAAGTTTGTCTCATTTCACGGATGAACATTAATTATAAGAAAAATGGTGGAAAAAAAGTTTAACTTGCAAATTCAAAGCATCAGTATCGTGTATTGCAATGTGGAGAACATGATTGTAGTGCCAATAGCAAAAAGAATGAAGATTATTACGAGCATCCAAGTTTGTCTCATTTCAAAGATGAACATTAATTATAAGAAAAATGGTGGAAAAAAGGCTTTTCTTGCAAATCCAAAGCATCAATATTGTGTATCGCAATGTCAAGAACATGGTTGTAGTGCCCAATTACAAAAGAAATGGAGATTATTATGAGACTCAAAGTTGGACTCATTTGATGGAGAACTTTGATTAAAAGGAAAATAGAGGAATGAAAACCTTTTCTTCCCAACCCAAAGCATCAATATCATGTATCCCAATGAGGAGAATATGATTGTAGTGCCTATAACAAAGAGAATGGAGATTATTATGAGTACCCAGGTTTGTCTCATTTCACAGATAAACTTTAATAATATGGAAAATGGTAGAAAGAAAAGATTTTCTTGCCAAATCAAAGCATCAATATTGTGTATCCCAATGAGGTGAACATGACTGTAGTGCCCAATAAAAAAAATAAAGACTATTACGAGTATCCAAGTTTGTCTCATTTCATGGATGAACATTAATTATAAGGAAAATGGTGGAAAAAAAGCTTAACTTGCAAATCCAAAGCATCAATGTCCTATATCACAATGTGGAGAACATGATTGTAGTGCCAATAACAAAAAGAATGGAGATTATTATGAGTATCCAAGTTTGTCTCATTTCACGGATGAACATTAATTATAAGGAAAATGGTGGAAAAAAAGCTTTTCTTGCAAATCCAAAGCATCAATATTGTGTACCGTGATGTGGAGAACATGATTGTGGTGCCAATAACAAAAAGAATAGAGATTATAATGAGCACCAAGTTTGCCTCAATTCACGGATGAACTTTAATTATAAGGAAAATGGTGGAAAGAAAAGCTTTTCTTGCCAATCCAAAGCATTAAAATCATGTATCGCAAGGTGGAGAATATGAGTGTTGTGCCTAATGACAAAAAGAATGGAAATTCTTATGAGAATCAAAGTTTGACTTATTTGATAGACAAACTTTGATTATAAGGAAAGTAGAGGAAAGTAAACCTTTTCTTGCTAAGCCAAAGCATGAATATCATGTATCCCAGTGAGGAGAACATGATTGCAATGCCTACAACAAAAGGAATGGGGATTATTACGAGTATCCAAGTTTGTCTCATTTCATGAATGAACTTTAATAATAAGGAAAATAGTGAAAAGAAAAGCTTTTCTTGGCAAATCAAAGCATCAATATCATGCATCTCAAATGTGGAGAACATGGTTGTAATGCCCAATGACAATAGAAATAGAGATTATTATGGGAATCCTAGTTTATCTCATTTCATGAATAAATTTTGATTATGAGGAGAATGTTGGAAGGAAAAGTTTTTCTTGCAAATACAGAGCATCAATATCGTGTATCCCAATATGGAGAACATGGTTGTAGTGCCCAGTCACAATAGAAATAGAGATTATTACGAGAATCAAAGTTTGTCTCATTTCATGGATAAACTTTTATTATAAGGAAATGGTGGAAAGGAAAGTTTTTTCTTGCAAATACAAAGGATCAATATGGTGTACCCCATTATGGAGAACATGATTGTAGTGCCCAATCACAAAAAGAATGGGGATTATTATGAGAATCCAAGTTTGACTTATTTGATAGACAAACTTTGATTATAAGGAAAATGGTGGAAAGGAAACCTTTTCTTGCCAAACCAAGGCATCAATATCATGCATCCCAATGAGGAGAACATGACTGTAGTGCCTACAACAAAAAGAATGGAGATTATTACGAGTATCCAAGTTTGTCTCGTTTCACAAATAAACTTTAATTGTAAGGAAAATGGTGGAAAGAAAAGATTTTCTTGCCAAATTAAGGCGTTGATATCATGTATCCCAATGAGTTGAACATGATTGTAATGCCCAATTACAAAAAGAATGAAGATTGTTACGGGTATCCAAGTTTGTCTCATTTCAAGGATGAACATTAATTATAAGGAAAATGGTCGAAAGAAAAGCTTTTCTTGCAAATCTAAGGCATCAATATTGTGCTTCCCAATGTGGGGAACTTAATTGTAGTGCCAATAAAAAAAAGAATGAAGATTATTATGAGCATCCAAGTTTGTCTCATTTCACGGATGAACTTTAATTTTAAGGGAAATGGCGAAAAAAAAGCTTCTCTTGCTAAACCGAAGATCAATATCGTGTATCCCAATATGAAGAACATGGTTGTAGTGCCCAATAATCAAAAGAATGGAGATTATTATGAGAATCGAAGTTTGACTCATTTAATGGAGAATGTTGATTACAAGGAAAATAGAGGAAAAAAACCTTTTGTTGCTGACCTAAAGCATCAAAATCATGTATCCCAATAAAGAGAACATGATTGTAGTGCCCACAACAAAAAGAATGGATATTATTGCAAGTATCTAGGTTTGCCTTATTTCACGAATGAACTTTAATAATTAGGAAAATGGTGGAAAAAAAAGATTTTCTTGCCAAATCAAGGCATCAATATCGTGCATCCCAATAAGGTGAACATGATTGTAGTGCCCAATAACAAAAAAATTGGACATTATTACAAGTATCCAAGTTTGTCTCATTTCATCGATGAACATTAATTACAAGGAAAATGAGGGAAAAAAGCTTTTCCTACAAATCTAAAGGATCAATATCGTGCATCCCAATATGGAGAACATGATTGTAGTGCCAATAACAAAAAGAATGGAGATTATTACGAGTATCCAAGTTTGTCTCATTTCACGGATGAACTTTGAGTGTAAGGAAAATGGTGAAAAGAGAAGCTTTTCTTGCAAATCCAAAATGTCAATATCGTGTATTGCAATATGGAGAACTAATTGTAGTGCCAATAACAAAGAGAATGGAGATTATTATAGGTATCCAAGTTTGTCTAATTTCATGGATGAATATTAATTATGAGAAAAATGGTGGAAAAAAAGCTTTCCTGCAAATCCAAAGCATCAATACATGTATCGCAATGTAGAGAACATGATTGTAGTGCCAATAACAAAAAGAGTGAAGATTATAATGAGTATCCAAGTTTGTCTCATTTCATGGGGAACTTTAATTATAATGAAAATGGTAGAAAAAAAAGTTTTTCTCGCCAAACCAAATCATCAATATCATGTATTCAAACATGAAGAACATGGGTGTTGTGCCCAATAACAAAAAAATGGAGATTATTGTGAGAATCAAAGTTTGACTCCTTTGATGGACAAACTTTGATTATAAGGAAAATGAAAGAAAGTAAACCTTTTCTTTCATAATTGTATTGCTCGTAACAAAAAGAATTGAGATTATTACGAGTATCCAAGTTTGTCTCATTGCAAGAATAAACTTTAATAATAAGGAAAATGGTGGAAAGAAAAGCTTTTCTTCGCAAATCAAAGCATTAATATCGTGTATCCTAATGAGGTGAAAACATGATTGTAGTGAACATAGCCAAAAAAATGGAGATTAATAGAGTATCCAAGTTTGTCTCATTTCATGGATGAACTTTAATAATAAGGAAAATGGTGGAAAGAAAAGCTTTTCTTGGCAAATCAAGGCATCAATATCGTGTATCCCAATATGGAGAACATGGTTGTAGTGCCCAATAACAAAACAAACAGAGATTATTATGAGAATCCTAGTTCATCTCATTTCATGAATGGACTTTGATTATCAAAAAAATATTAGACAGAAAAGTTTTTCTTGCAAATACAAAGCATTAATATCGTATATCCTAATATGGAGAACATGGTTGTAGTGCCCAATCACAATAGAACTAGAGATTATTAGGAAATCCAAGTGTGTCTCATTTCACGAATTAAGTTTGATTATAAGAAAAATGGTGGAAAGAAAAGTTTTTCTTACAAATACAAAGTATTAATATCATGTATCCCATCGTAGAGAACATGATTGTAGTCCCTAATCACAAAAAGAATGGAGATTATTACAAGAATCCATGTTTGATTCATTTCACGGATGAACATTAATTATAAGGGAATGGTGGAAAAAAAAACCTTTTCTTGCAAATTCAAAGCATTAATATCGTGTATCTAATGTAGAGAACATCGTTGTAGTGCCCAATCAAAATGGCAATAGAGATTATTACCAGAATCCAAGTTTGTCTTATTTCACGAATGAACTTTGATTATAAGGAAAATAGTGGAAAGAAAAGTTTTTCTTGCAAATACAAAGCATCAATATCATGTAACCTAACATGGATACCATGATTGTAGTACCTAATCACAAAAGAAATGGAGATTATTACGAGAATCCAAGTTTGTCTCATTTCATGAAAGAACTTTGATTATAAGGAAAGTGGTGGCAAGAAAAGTTTCTCTTGCAAATACAAAGCATCAATAACATGCATCCCAAGGTGGAGCTATGATTATGGTGCCCAATCGCAAAAAGAATGGAGATTATTATGAGAATCTAAGTTTGACTCATTTCACGAATAAACATTAATAATAAGGAAAATGATGGAAAGAAAAGCTTTTTCTTGCAAATTCAAAGGATCAATATCTTTTATCTCAATATGGAGAACATGTTTGTAGTGTCCATAACAAAAAGAATCAAGATTGTAATGAGTATCAAAGTTTGTCTCATTTCACAATTAAACTTTAATTATATAGAAAATGGTGGAAAGAAAAGCTTTTCTTGCCAAACCAAAGATTCAATATTGTGTATCCTAATGAGATGAACAAGATTGTAGTGCCTCTAACAAAAATATGGAGATTATTACAAGTATTCAAGTTTGTATTATTTCATGGATAAACTTTAATTATAAGGGAAATGGTGAGAAGAAAAGCTTTTCTTGAGAATCCAAAGCGTCAATATCATGTATCCCAATGTGGAGAATATGATTGTAGTGCCTAATCACAAAAGAAATGGACATTATTACGAGAATCTATGTTTGTCTCATTTCACGGATGAGCTTTGATTATAAAGAAAATGGTGGAAAAAAATTTTTTTTCTTGCAAATAAAAAGCATCAACGTCGTGTATCCCAATATGGAGAACATGGTTGTAGTGCCCAATCACAAAAAAAAAGGAGATTATTACGAGAATCCAAGTTTGACTCATTTAATGGATAAACTTTGATTGTAAGGAAAATGGTGGAAAGGAAACCTTCTCGTACCAAACCAAAGCATCAATATTGTGTATCCCAAAGAGGAGAACATGATTGTAGTGCCTACCACAAAAGGAATGGAGATTATTATGAGTATCCATGTTTGTCTCATTTCATGGATGAACTTTAATAATAAGGAAAATGATGGAAAGAAAAGACTTTCTTGCCAAGTTAAAGCATCAATATCGGGTATCCCAATGAGGTGAACATGATTGTTGTGCCAAATAACAAAAAGAATAGAGATTATTATAAGTATCTAAGTTTGTCTCATTTCACGGGTGGACTTTGATTATATGGGAAATGATGGAAAGAAAAGCTTTTCTTGCAAATCTAAAGCATCAATATCATGTATCCCAATCAGGAGAACATGAATGTATTGCCCAATCATAAAAATAATGGAGATTATTACGAGAATCTAAGTTTGACTCATTTCATGGATGAACATTAACTATAAGGAGAATGATAGAAAGAAAAGTTTTTATTGCAAATCTAAAGCATAAAATCGTTTATCCTAATGTAGAGAACATGATTATAGTGCATAATCACAAAAAAATGGAGATTATTATGAAAATCCAAGTTCGTCTCATTTCATGGATATACTTTGATTAGAAGGAATATGGTGGAAAAAAAATCTTTCCTTGCAAATTCAGAGCATCAATATTGTGCATCCCAACATGGAGAACATGATTGTAGTGGCAATAACAAAAAGAATGGAGATTATAATAAGTATCAAAGTTTGTCTCATTTCATGGATGAACTTTAATAACAAGGAAAATGGGTAAAAGAAAAGCTTTTCTTGCCAAACCAAAGTATCAATATCATGTAGCCCAATATGGAGAACATGATTGTTGTGCCCAATAACAAAAAGAATGGAGATTGTTATGAGAATCTAAGTTTGACTCATTTGATGGACAAACTTTTATTATGAGAAAAATGGCAAAAAGAAAACCTTCTCTTGCCAACCTAAAGCATCAATATTATGTATCCCAATGAGGAAAACATGATTGTAGTGCCCGTAACAAAAAGAATGGAGATTATTACGAGTATCTATGGTTGTCTTATTTCATGGATGAACATTAATAATAAGGAAACTGGTGGAAAGAATAGCTGTTCTTGCCAAATCAAAGCATCAATATTGTGTATCCTAATGAGGTGAACATGATTGTAGTGCCTAGAGCAAAAAGAATGGAGATTATTACGAGTATCCAAGTTTATCTTATTTCATAGATAAACTTTAATAATAAGGAAAATGGTGGAAAGAAAAGCTTTTCTTGCAAGTACAAAGCATCAATATCGTGTATCCCAATTTGGAGAATATGGTTGCAATGCCCAATCACATTGAAAATGGAGATTATTATGAGAATCCAAGTTTATCTTATTTTGCGAATGAACTTTGATTATAAGGAAAATGGGGGAGGGAAAAGTTTTTCTTGCAAAAACAAAGCATCAATATCGTGTATCCCAATGTGGAGAATATGATTGTAGTGCCCAATCGCAAAAAGATTAGAGATTATTACGAGAATAAAAATTTTAATTATTTCATAGATGAACAGTAATTATAAGGAAATGGTGGAAAGAAAACCTTTTCTTGCAAATTGAAAGCATTAATATCATGTATACCAATATGGAAAACATGGTTGTAGTGCCCAATCACAATAGAAATGGAGATTGTTGCGAGAATCCAAGTTTTTCTTATTTCATGGATGAACTTTGATTATATGTGGACAAAAAGTTTTTCTTGTAAATACAAAGTATCAATATTGCATGTCACAATGTGGGGAACATGATTGTAGTGCCCAATCATAAAAAAATGGAGATTATTACAAGAATCTAAGTTTGACTCATTTCACGGATGAACATTAGTTATAAGGAAAATAGTGGAAAGAAAACCTTTTCTTGCAAATTCAAAGCATCAATATCATGTATTCCAATGAGGTGAACACGATTGTAGTGCCTCTAACAAAAGGAATGAAGATTATTACAAGTATCTAAGATTATATCATTTCATTGATGAACTTTGAATAAAAGGGAAATGGTGGAAAGAGAAGATTTTCTTGCAAATCTAAAGCATCAGTATTGTGCATCACAAAATGGTGAACATGATTGTAGTGCCCAATTAGAAAACGAATAGAGATTACTACGAGAATCCAAGTTTGACTCATTTGATGGAAAAACTTTGATTATAAGGTGAAAAGAAAACCTTTTCTTCCCAAACCAAAGCATCAATATCATGTATCCCAAAGAGGAGAACCTGATCAGAATGCCCATAACAAAAAGAATGGAGATTATTACAAGTATCCACGTTTATCTAATTTCACGGATGAACTTTAATAATAAGGAAAATGGTGGAAAGAAAAGCTTTTCCTGCCAAATCAAAGCATTAATATCATGTATCCCAATGAGGTGAACATGATTGTAGTGCCCAATAACAAAAGGAATGGAGATTATTATGAGTATCCACGTTTGTCTCATTTCATGGATGAACTTTGATTATAAGGAAAATGGTGGGAAGAAAAGCTTTTCTTGCAAATCCAAAGCATCAATATCATTTATCCCAATGAGATGAACATGATTGTAGTGCCTATAACAAAAAGAATGAAGATTATTATGAGTATCCAAGTTTGACTCATTTCATGGATGAACATTAATTACAAGGAAAATGGTGGAAAGAAAACTTTTCTTGCAAATCCAAAGCATCAATATCATGTATCCCAATGCGGAAAACATGATTGTAGTGCCAATAGCAAAAAGATTGGAGATTATAATGAGTATCTAAGTTTGCTTCATTTCATGGATGAACTTTAATTATAAGGAAAATGGTAGAAAGAAAAGCTTTTCTTGCCAAACTAAATCATCAATATCATGTAGAAAAGCTTTTCTTCCCAAACCAAATCATCAATATCATGTATCCCAATATGGATAACATGATTGTACTACCACTAAGAAAAAGAATGGAGATTATTACAAGTATCCAAGTTTGTACCATTTCATGGATGAACTTTGATTATAAGCAAAATGGGGGAAAGAAAAGTTTTCTAGCAAATCCAAAGCATCAATATCATGTATCCCAATAAGGCAAACATGATTGCAATGCCTAATCACAAAAAGAATAGAGATTATTACGACAATCCAAGTTTGACTCATTTGATGGATAAACTTTGATAATAAGGAAAATGGTGGAAAGAAAACCTTTTCTTGCAAAACAAAGGGTCAACATTGTGTATCCCAATGAGGAGAACATGATTACAGTGCCCATAACAAAAAAAATAGGGCTTATTACAAGTATCCAGGTTTATCTCACTTCACAGATGAACTTTAATAATAAGGAAAATGGTGGAGAGAAAAGCTTTTCTTGCCAAATCAAAGCATCAATATCATGTATCAAAATGAGGTGAACATGATTGTAGTGCCCATTAACAAAAAGAATGGTGATTATTACGAGTATCCATGTTTGTCTCATTTCACAGATGAACTTTAATTATAAAGATAATGGTGGGAAAAAAAGCTTTTCTTGCAAATCCAAAGCATCAATATTGTGGATCCCAATTAGGAGAACATGTTTGTAGTGCCCATAACAAAAAAATGGAGATTATAATAAGTATCCAAGTCTGTCTCATTCCATGGATGAACTTTAATAATAAGGAAAATGGTGGAAAGAAAAGCTTTTTCCTGAAAATCCAAAGCATCAATCTCGTGTATCCTAATGAGGTGAACATGATTGTAATGCCCATAGCAAAAAGAACAAAGGTTTTTACAAGCATCCAAGTTTATCTCATTTCATGGATGAACGTTAATAATATGGAAAATGGTGAAAAAAAAAGCTTTTCTTGCCAAATCAAAGCATCAATATTGTGTATCCTAAGTAGGTGAAAATGATTGTAGTGCCCATAGAAAAAGGAATGGAGGTTATTATGAGTATCCAAATTTGTCTCATTTCATGGATAAACTTTCATTATAAGGAAAATGATAGGAAGAAGAACTTTTCTTGCGAATCCAAAGCATCAACATCATGTATCACAATATGGTGCCCAATCACAAAGAGAATGGAGATTATTACTACAATCCAAGTTTAACTTATTTGATGGACAAATATTGATTATAAGGAAAATGGTGGAAAGAAAACCTTTTCTTGCCAAATCAAGGCATCAATCTCATGTATCCTAATAAGGTAAACATAATTGTAGTGCCCATAGCAAAAAGAATAGAGGTTTTATGAGTATCCAAGTTTGTCACATTTCGTGGATGAACTTTAATAATAAGGAAGATGGTGGAAAGAAAAGCTTTTCTTGCCAAATCAAAGCAACAATATCGTGTATCCGAATGAGGGAAAATGATTGTAATGCCTAATAACAAAAAGAATGGGGACTATTATAAGCATCTAGGTTTGTCTTATTTCATAGATGAACTTTGATTATGAGAAAAATGGTGGGAAGAAAAGCTTTTCTTGCAAATCCAAAGCATCAATATTGTGTATCCCAATAAGGAGAACATGATTTTAGGGCCCATAACAAAAAGAATGGAGATGATTACCTGTATCCAAGTTCATCTTATTTCATGGATGAACATTAATTATAATGAAAGTGGAGGAAAGAAAAGCTTTTCTTGCAAATCCAAAGCATCAATATCGTGCATCCCAATATGGAGAACATGATTATAGTGCCCAATCACAAAAAGAATGGAGATTATTATGAGAATCGAAGTTTGATTCATTTCACGGATGAACTTTGATTATAAGGAAAGTCATGGAAAGAAAAGCTTTTCTTGCAAATCCAAAGCTTCAACATCATGCATCCCAATGTGGAGAACATCATTGTAGTGCCTAATCATAAAAAGAAATGAGATTATTATGAGAATCCAAGTTTGACTCATTTGATTGACAAACTTTGATTATAACAAAAATGGTAGAAAGAAAACCTTTTCTTGCCAAACCAAGCTTCAATATCATATATCCCAATAAGGAGAACATGATTGTAGTGCCCATAACAAAAAGAATGGAGACTATTACGAGTATCTAAGTTTGTCTCATTTCATAGATGAACATTAATTATAAGGAAAATGGTGGAAATAAAAGCTTTTCTTGCAAATATGAAGCATCAATATCGTGTATCCCAATGTGGAGAACATCATTGTAGTGCCCAATCACAAAAAGATGGGAGATTATTACGAGAATCCAAGTTTGACTCATTTAATGGATAAACTTTGATTATAAGGATGGTGCAAAAAAAACCTTTTCTTACCAAACCAAAGCATCAGTATCGTGTATCCAACTGAGGAGAATATAATGCTAGTGCCTATAACAAAAAGAATAAAGATTATTACGAGTATCCAAGTTTGTCTCATTTCACAGACAAACAATAATTATAAGGAAAATAGTGGAAAGAAAAGCTTTTCTTGCTAATACGAAGCATCAATATCATGTATCCCAATGTGGAGAACATCATTGTAGTTTCGAATCATAAAAAGAAGGGAGATTATTATGAGAGTCTAAGTTTGACTCATTTGATGGACCAACTTTGATTATAAGGACACTGGTGTAAAGAAAAGCTATTCTTGCCAAACCAAAGCATCAATAACGTGTATCCCAATGAGGAGAACATAATTGTAGTGCCCATAACAAAAAGAATGGAGATTATTACGAGTATTCAAGTTTGTCTCATTTCATAGATGAACATTAATTATAACGAAAATGGTGGAAAGAAAAGCTTTTCTTGCTAAGATGAAGCTTCAATGTCATGTATCCCAATATGGAGAACATGATTGTAGTGCCAATAATAAAAAGAATGGAGATTATAGTAAGTATCCAAGTTTGTCTTATTTCACGGATGAACTTTAATTATAAGGAAAATGGTGAAAAGAAAAGCTTTTCTTGCAAATCCAAAGCATCAATTTCGTGTACCCAATGAGGAGAACATGATTGTAGTGTCGATAACAAAAAAAAAGGGAGATTATTACGAGAATCCAAGCTTGACTCATTTGATGGACAAACTTTGATTATAGGGAAAATGGTGGAAAGAAAACCTTTTCTTGCTAAACCCAAGCATCAATATCGTGTATCCCAATGGGGAGAACATTATTGCAGTGACTACAACAAAAAGAATAAAGATTATTATGAGTACCCAAGTTTGTCCCATTTCACATACGAACATTAATTCTAAGGAAAATGGTGGAAAGAAAAGCTTTTCTTGCAAATACAAAGCATCAATTTCGTGTATCCCAATGTGAAAAACATGATTGTAGCGCCAATAAGAAAAAGAATGGAGATTATATCCAAGTTTATCTTATTTCATGAATGAACATTAATTATAAAGGAAAATGGTGGAAAGAAAAGCTTTTCTTGCAAATCCAAAGATTGATTTCATGTATCAAAATGAGAAAACGTGATTGTAGTGTTGATAACAAAAAGAATAGAGATTATAATGAGTATCCATGTTTATCTCATTTCACGAATGAACATTAGTCTTAGGGAAAATGGTGGAAAGAAAAGATTTTCTTGCAAATCCAAAGCATCAATATTGTGCATCCTAATAAGGAAAACATGATTATAGTGCCTATAACAGAAAGAATGGAGATTATTATGAGAATCCAAGTTTGACTAATTTGATAGAGAAGATTGATTATAAGGAAAATGGTGGAAAGAAAACCTTTTCTTGTCAAATCAAAGCATCAATATCATGTATCCAAATAAGGAGAACATGATTGTAGTGCCTATAACAAAAGGAATGGAGGTTATTATAAGTATCCAAGTTTGTGTCATTTCCAGATGAACTTCAATAGTAACAAAAATGGTGGAAAGAAAAGCTTTTCTTGCCAATTCAAAGAATCAACCTCATGTTTCCTAATAAGGTGAACATGATTGTAGTGACCATAGCCAAAAGAATGGAGGTTATTACAAGTATCTAAGTTTATCTCATTTCATGGATGAACTTTAATAATAGGGAAAATGGTGGAAATAAAAGCTTTTCTTGAAAATTCAAAGTGTCAATATCGTGTATCCCAATGTGGAGAACATGATTGTAGTGCTAATAACAAAAAGAATAGAGATTATAATGAGTATCTAAGTTTGTCTCATTTCATAGATGAACTTTAATTATAAGGAAAATGCTGGAAAGAAAAGCTTTTCTTGCCAAGCCCAATCAATATTGTGTACCCCGATGTGGAGAACATTATTACAGTGCCACTAAGAAAAAGAATGGAGATTATTATAAGTATCCATGTTTGTATCATTTCATGGATAAACTTTGATTATAAGGAAAATGGTGCAAAGAAAAATTTTTCTTGCAAATCTAAAGCATCAATATCGTGTATCCAAATGTGGTGAACATGATTGTAGTGCCCAATCACAAAAAGAATGGAGATTATTATGAGAATCCAAGTTTGACTCATTTCACGAATGAACTTTGGTTATAAGAAAAATGGACGAAAGTAAAGCTTTTCTTAGAAATCAAAAGCTTCAATATCATGTATCACAATGTGCAGAACATGATTGTAGTGCCCAATCACAAAGAGAATGGTGATTATTACGAGAATCCAAGTTTGACTCAATTGGTGGACAAACTTTGATTATAAGGAAAATAGTGGAAAGAAAACTTTTTCTTGCCAAACCAAAGCTAAGACTTTTTCTTGCCAAACCAAAGCTAAAACTTTTTCTTGCCAAACCAAAGCTTCAATATCATGTATCCCAATGTGGAGAACATGATTGTAGTGCCCATATTGAAAAGAATGGAGATTATTATGAGTATCCAAGTTTGTCTCATTTCATAGATGAACATTAATTATAAGGAAAATGGCAAAATGAAAAGCTTTTCTTGCAAATACAAAGCATCAATATCATGTATCCCAATGTGGAGAACATGATTGTAGCGACAATAAGAAAAAAATGGAGAATATAATAAGTGTCCAAGTTTGTTTTGTTTCACAGATGAATTTTAATTATAAGGAAAATGGAGAAAAAAAAAGCTTTTCTTGCAAATCCAAAGCATCAATATCATGCATTCCAGTGAAAAGAACATGATTGCAGTGCCTATAACAAAAAGAATGGAAATTATTACCAGAATCCAAGTTTGACTGATTTGATGGACGAGATTGATTGTAAGGAAAATAGTGGAAAGGAAACCTTTGCTTGTGAATCCAAAGCATCAATATTGTATATCCCAATATAGGGAACATGATTGTAATGCCAACAGGAAAAAAGAATAGAGATTATAATGAGTATCCAAGTTTGTCTCATTTCACAGATGAGCATTAATTATAAGGAAAATAGTGGAAAGAAAAGTTTTTTCCTATGAATCCAAAGCATCAACATCGTTTATCCCAATATGGCGAACATGATTGTAGTGCCTAATCATAAGAAGAATGGAGATTATTACAATAATCCAAGTTTGACTCATTTAATTGATAAACTTTGATAATTAGGAAAATGGAGGAAAGAAAACCTTTTCCTGCTAAATCAAAGCATCAATATCGTGTATCCTAATACAGTGAACATGATTGTAGTGCCCATAGCAAAAAGAATAAAGATTATTACGGGTATCTAAGTTTCTTTTATTTGACGGATGAACTTTAATAATAAGGAAAATGGTGGAAAAGAAAGATTTTCTTGC
>JBBYHM010391686.1:1429-14436 GCA_038381775.1 Adansonia rubrostipa | reverse complement strand
ATTTAATTAAGAGTGATGTCTCTTGGTTATTTATCAAGTGGTGTGACTATCCAAATGGACATGTATTAAGAAAAGTTTTGTCCATATGAAGAGGCATTCCTTTGCCTATAAATAGAACCCCTCTCATTTGGAAGACAAGAGAGAAAACTAGATAGAAAACTACAATAGAATTTTAATAGTTTTATCACATACTGCTTAGTGCATAGTTGATTGATGTCGTCAATGCAAAACATTATCAATCATAGGGCTTCATTGTATCTTCGAGGTTTATACGCCGGTAACCCTTTTGCATACCTAATTAATGGTGGGGGCAAATAAAACCTTAAAGAAAATAGCATTGCTACACACCTTGAAGCCTTCGTTAATTTCTCGTGTTTTTGGTTCCCCACATACTAACACTTAATAAGATAAAATTATATTTAAATTTAAAATTAAAAACATAACTATTATCTTTATATTGAATAAAATATATTTTCAAGTAACGTAATATCTATAACATTATTTGAAATAATCAAATAACTAATAAGATAAGATAAGACATTTTAAATTTGGTAATTTAAATGCTTCAAATTGCTAGATTTGACTTCATTTTGTTATTTTAGATTGATGATTAATAATTGAAAGCTGTGAAAATATTTTTAATCAAAGTTCTCTCTCATTCAGTAAATCCTAACAAATTATCACGTTAATCTTTAGGTATCTATTAATAATAATTTATTTATATATCTTAAAAATATAATAATAATCCTCGTAACGATATGGATTATTTTTTTTCTTTTGGTTAATTACTAATAAAAGGATCAATTCCTTTTATCTTTATTCAAAATTCACCAGAAAATTGTTTTAGATTTTTTTAAAGAAATATTATGGTTAGCCTATAAATAAGATGTGTGTATCATCTTAATTTTTACATAACTAATTAAAGGAAAGATTTACACAAATAAGAGAATTACTTTTTCTTCATTCAAAAACTTTTCAAATATTTTCTTTCATTTTTGTAATTAAATTTTCATTTAAAGTATATTTGCTTTGTTTGTTTTATCTATTGTAGGTTATTTGGATGGTTTGGGTATCAAGACATTTTTTTTTTCAAATTGAAAATTTTTTGTTTATTAAAAATGCATAATATTTATCTAGATGCCATTTATTTTGTGCTATTATTGTATTTTTTTTAATTTAGTTTTTTGATTATTTGGCATATTTTATTCTTTAAAATTTTTAATTTTGAGCATTTTAACATTAAAATATTAGATGATTTATGCAATTATATATTTCGTTCAAAATAGTTGAATTTAGTTAAAATCTCAAAGTTGATTTTTTTTTCATTACAACTATTTGGATGATTTATATGTTATAAAATCAATTTTTTAACATAATTTCCTTTTTCTCAAAGTTGATTTTATTGTTTGATTGTTTGTTTAACCATTATTTCAAGATTAGTTCCTTTTAATTAATTTTATCTATTTCTAGCTCAATATCATTGTTTATAATACTTAGAAAACATTGTTTATAATTTTATCAAAATTTTATTAAAAGTGTTAATACAATTCGAGATGATTCAAACTTAAATTATTTGAATTTAATACGATTGAAAATCAAATTGATTATAATCCAATTTTAAATTTAAAAATAACACTAATCCAAAAATAATCTAAATTTTTTAAACTCATAATGACTCAGTCTGAAATGACATGAAGTAAATCAAAAATTGGGTTTGATCTTAGTAAACTCGTAGATATATCTTAAATTGATGAGTTGAAAAAGCTTGAGTGTAGCAAAAAAGTGCTACAAACTAAAAAAAGCAAATATTACTACTACCACTAGCATTATAGTAGAATTGAATTTAAAAATTCATTAATTTATTTTTTTGTAAATATCCAAATACATGATTTTACATAAGGTTATATATTTTGATATCTCAATTTTAGTCAACTGTTCATTTCAATAGTTTATAAATATTAAAGTGCATAATTAAGAAGAACTTTGCTTTTATTTATGGATTATTGGTGACGTTATTTTGAACCTTGAATGATATTCATAATTTCCATTTGATGTATATACTAAACCCTATGCTTGGAGTTAAAATTTAATGCCCGAAGTAACGTTTGAGTTAGCTTGGTTAAACTTTATATGGTTGATTCATTTGAGTTTGTAGGGTTTTTCTGTTAGATTATTTGTTGCTTTGATTTGATTATTGATGGGTTTCACTTTCATTCCTTTGTAGGTTTGTTATGCAACTTTGGAAGCTTTCTTGGGATCCTAATTGTTTGTTAGATATTTATCATTAGAATTTATAGATTTTTTTTGAGCCTTTTACTTCTTCAATGATTTTTTAGCATGCTTGGCTAGGCAAAAGTGATTGCTTCGTATGCCTTTTGATTTTTGTTTGGTTCATAGGTTGGTATTGTTTGTTTATTCTTGGACATTGATATTATACCTTGGCTGAAAAAAACCATGAAAATGGAGGTTTTCCCTTTTTTTTCTTAACTTGAATGTGTCTCTTTACTATTGCTTTTGCACAATCCTAGAATATAAACAACTTCTTTCAAGGTTTGCCAAAGTGTAGGAAATCTTGGGGTAGCTAGTAATCAGATTATAAAAATTTATAAATTAATCTATAAACATGGCAATGGAAATATAACAATAAAGATAATCCGAGACTCCCTATATATGATCAACTTGCAAGATCTTGATTAATTTTTAGATCAAAAAACCTAAAGTACTATTAAAGATTCAAACATAACTCAATCTTGAGAAGTTTTCTAGTAGTTCCATGGCCCAATTACAAGAAACACCTAGCCCCATTGTCATAAACCAAAGCTCTCAATGCGTCCAACATCTAACGGTTATCCACATAGGTTACCCTAAAAACCTTTAAGAAAGAGACTTTGTTGCCGAGAATCATGCTAGCAACTTAGATTTCATTAAACCTTTCATGCACTTAAAAAACCTTGATTCAATAACCAAGATGAACAAAAAAAAACTAATTTTCCTCTTGTTGCAAAGGAGTTGGCACAATCTTCCACAAAAAATCTAGGAAGATGTCGCTCAACCCCATTTTGGTCTCCTTTGGCCAAATTTAAAGCTTCTAACTAGCTATGAGGGGTGTTAAACATGGCCTTATATAGCCTAGGGTTTAAATTTTTAATTTTTGAGAAATTACAATTTTTCCTAGGCCAATTTGAACTTATTCAAATTGGGCTTAACTAACCATTACTTGTGTCATAAACCTAGTCTTAATTTAATTTCTACTAATTATGCTTATGTCTATAACCTATTAGGCCTCCATCACATTGGCAACAAATATAAAATAGCCTAATAAAGAATATTTTATATTTATAAAGTAAGATTAGCATTTAGCAATGCATCATGGGCCACCCAACATGGAAGAAGTGTAAATATGGTTTTGGCAAGCCCTTACGTGTTAGTATCTCAACGTAATAGATATCATTACATCATATATCCTAAAATTTGCAAGAGCATGGTTCAATGTCTACTCTTAGCTCATTCTGTGCTAGTATGTGACCCTAATGTGCTAACTCCATAATCAATATTGCCTTAGCCAAGGACTTTGAGTTAACATATGCTAGTACACGTGAGATATGTCTCTTTATGTTACTTAAGGTGATTAATCCTCTCTGGACAACTCATTCACTTCCATATGATTCATACCACACTCAAAACCACCCTACTATAAGCATCCATCTATTGTGCAATCGTTTATGATAGAATCAAAGCGTGACACTACTCACATAAGATGACCTAATGTCACAAGTTTAAGGATCACTTACACTACTAACATATGAGAGTATTTTCATAGACATTTGAATGAAATACCAAATGGAACTGTCATAGTTTGTCATGTTTAGTGAATTTGTTACCACAACAAGCATCCATATGATGTTCCTAAGTATCTCTATATTTTAACTTATGAGATTAGTTACATGTATCATATGCATAGAGGCCTACATATGACAGTCTTTATGCATTATTAATGCCCTTCTTGACAATATGATGACCAAGAACGTTTTTAGAAGCACGGTTTTGACGCATAAGGATCTCATAATTGTAAGTCTTTACAATTCCCTTACAAGGCTAATGTGTTTTATGGGCTTTATCTATATAAGATATTTACAACAATTAAATAATTAAATCTTAGGGATAAAGAAATACCTTTATAACATTCATTAGATATAATGTTTGATTACTTAAAATCACTAAATGCTAATGCCTTACAAGCTATAACGATTGGCTTGCAATGCTAACACCAACAATCTTCCACTAGCACTAAAGCCAATCACCCGTATGTCTAAGTCCCATACCTTTCATAATAGGATCATGTTTTTACTAGGATAGAAATTTAGCGAAAAGATCAGTTAAGTTCTTCTCAATGGGTAATTGTTCCATATTAACATCACATCCCTCTATAATAACTTTAATAATGTGATATTACCATAAAATATGTTTGGATTTGTGATAAGACCCTGGTTCCTTAGCTTCTGCTATGGCTTTATTGTTATCACAATAAAGTCTGAGGTATCTTTTGGAAAATGTCATAACATTTTATTCTCTCAATGACAAGAAAGCTTAACAGAGTGTTCAAACCCAAAAAAATCAAATAAAGCAATACATCAGTACCGTCTAGAGGCTGAGTAAGAGCATAATGGGAAATATGTGGTTTCTAAAATTACCATCTACAGCCAAAATAAATTGATAAGAGTGATGATATCCCAGTGATTAAAGAATCGAGTTTTCCTTTTTGGGATGTTCTTTAACCCTGTAAATAGCATATGTCCACCCTAACTTTCCCTTGAGTGTTCGAAAGATTTGAAATATTAACCAAGGTCCTTGCATGTTTTGACCTCATTCCAATGTAATGCAAAAAAATCACTTTGTTATTTTTATTTTCCATTTCCTTAATTCGTTAATTATCATTTAACAGAAATGTTAACATGATTAGAAGATAATTTGTCAACAGGTAGGGATGAAAATATGTATTTGCATTCCAACAATAGAGAGATATAATATAGGAAAAAATGCAATAATGCCTTTTTGAAAAAAATAATAGCAAGGGTGAGGTATAGAGGAAATTTAGATATTACCCCGATAAACAAAATCTCTTAATCAATTTTTCAAAGATTTCTTCTAAATAGGATGTTTGCTCTTATGAAAATCCATCTTTAGAGAATGTTTCTAACCACACCCTATCTTTTCTAGCTTTAACTTTTTAGCCCATTGTCCTTTGTTCATTATTTACCAAATGCTCCAACTGCTCTTTCATGTTTTTAACATGGAGCCTTCCCTTTTATCACCTTAGATCGAATGCTGATTTGGTGTTTTCATTCAAACGACATTATCAGAATTGATAAGATTTGGTAAAATATCCCTATCCATTACTACCAAAATTAATGCTCTTCCCGAAAATGCTTTCTAAACCACATAAGGCCCTTTTCTAATTAGGCGTCCACTTGCCCTGTGGATCCTTTTGAATAAGAAGGATTTCTTTTCAACACCAATTTCCCTTCATGGAATTACCTTGGATAAATTTTCTTATCATAGGCTTTCATCATTCTGTTTTAGTACATTCGTCCATACTAGATTAATTGTTCATACTGATCCTAAACCCACTCAGCTTCCTCTTGCTTAGTCTCCATCAATACCCTAAGAGAAGGAATCTCAACTTCAATTGGTAGAATGGCTTCTGTATCATAGACTAATGAATAAGGCATTGCCCCAGTTGAAGTTCAAACTGAAGTTCGATAAGCCAAGAGAGCAAAATAGAGCTTTTCATGCCAATCCTTATAAGTCTTCACCATTGTCCCTTTAATCTTCTTAATGTTCTTATTAGCTACCTCTACAGCTTCGTTCATCTTTGGACAATATGTCATTGAATTGTGATGTGAAACTTTGAGCAAGGGACACACCTTTGTCATCAGTTTATTATTTAAATTAAAGGCATTATCTGTTATAATTCTTTTAGAGATTCTGAATTGACAAATGATGTTGGGCATCAGGAATTCTACCACTGTTGACCTTGCACACTTGTATAAGAGGCTGCTTCGACCTATTTGGTGATGTAATCTATAGCCACTAAGATGAAGTGATGATGGTTCGAAGCTATAGGGGTAATTAGTCTAATA
Organism: Adansonia rubrostipa; assembly: GCA_038381775.1. NCBI lineage: Eukaryota > Viridiplantae > Streptophyta > Magnoliopsida > Malvales > Malvaceae > Adansonia > Adansonia rubrostipa. The sequence continues at coordinate 8,296 of JBBYHM010391686.1, read as the reverse complement.
ACATCTATGTCCTCAATAGAGAAGGGGCACGGCGCTGTTATGACATGCAATGGCAAAGGTGATACATAGATTTTGTCAACATAGACTTGGCATTTATGACATTCTCGAGCATACTCAATATAATCAACCTTCATGGTTATCCAAAAATGGCCTAGTCTCATGATTTGCCTTGCCATTTTATGTCCATTAACATGGATTTCATAAACCACTTCCTGTACTTCTTTTAAGATTCTTTGCACTTCAATAGTATCAGTGTATCTTAACAATGTTTGATCATGACATTTCTTATAAAAAATCTCATAATCCATAACAAAGTTAATTGGTTGCTTGTTTAAAATTCTTTTATCATTTTTAGAAGTACTATCTGGATATACTTGATCCTTGAGGTATCTCTTGATATCATAATACCATGTGTGACCATTAGCTTCTGCTTCGACATTATGAAGGTAGTTAAGAGGTTTCCTTTTAACCTTTCCTTGAAACATGAGTGTTTCTTTCTTTCTTTGAGAATAAGTGGTGAACTATTATTCATTAGTCACCATTACTAATAAACTCCTCCCATTAATACTTAGTAATTGACAATCTCACGTCAATACATTATACCTATTAAATTATACAAAAAGTAATTCTTGTTCCATCAGTACACTATTGTAACTCCTTTTCTTAAACTTTATAAATAGGAATTCTCTTAATTTTTCTAGGGACTTTTGGACTTTTGGTGAACTTCTATCTAAGACTCTCTCTGCAATCCTTTCCACTCTAATTCTTTCTTCAACCTTACTCTGCCTTACCAACCACCATCTGCCATTGCACTTAGTGTTTTAAGGTCTGCTCCAATCTTCCTCTCTACTTTCTCTCTCGGTTGTCGCAACATGGCTGAGACCCGAATCCTTACAAGCCCAACTTAAAAGGCACTTGCTCATATATTTATTGATATATCACTATTATATACATTTTTATTTCTAAGGGCTATATCATCATTAATATTTTTTTTTATTTTTTAGGACATGTTGTCGAGATGAATTACTCACTCAACTTAACCCTAAATAGTCATTATAAAAAGACTATTTATTTGGAGTTGCCATCAATATATTTGGACTAAGGTGAGATTGGTCACCTATTAGAGTTCATATTTCAAGGACGAAATCCTTAGAAACAAACTCTGAGTCTATGATCATACCAAAAATCACATAAAAAGGTTCAGGAGTTAGTTACAATTACGAGTAAAGATCGATTCCTCTTACAATGCCCAATAATCGATACCTTATTAACCACATGTTAATATAAATTTTGATCTTTAATCTAGTTTCAATATATAGTATCTAATTATAATTCCTAAAATAATATTCTATGAAACTAATTTAATATTTCGTATGAAAAAATTAGGTTTTCAGTATTTTTGAAAATCAAAATCTCTTACGTGCCCCACCGGAGGACCAACGCAACATGAATAGTTTTATCATTATCTTTTCCAAAGCCCAGTGGATAGTCGGAGAAATGTGAAGGGTTTTAAAAATCAAATATCTTTCACACCCTACTGGAGAGCTAGAGGAATACAAAAGGTTTTCTTTTTTGTGAAATTCATAAAAAGTCTGAATTTTCTCTTTTAAAAAGGATATCTCGTCATTAAAATAATCCATGAAACACCTTCCATATGTTGGGAGAAATTTCATGTACTACTTTAACTTAGAGATATTGCCCTAATTTTAAAATTTTTTATTTTATGAAAAACAATGAAAATTTGTCCTACGACTTTGTTTCAACCCTACGTACAAAACTAGACTTAAAGGACCTAAACATGGTCAATAAGACCAAAATGTCCCCTAAAGTATCTTTGACACAAAGGTATATTGATAACTCTAAAAGACTAGGTTCTAAGGTAATTTACTAAGATATGCCTAAGGTTTACCTTCAACATGAAAGTATCTCAGTAACTTAAAGGACCGATACCATATATGAACGAACCTAATCTGACTATGCACCTGCAACTTAGAAGTATCCTGATGATTATATAGGACTTGATTTTAACATAAATTATTAAAATGTCTCTAAGGTTTACCTTCGACATAGAAGTATCTTGATTAGACTAAAAGACCTAAAAATGATCATAGAAAGGTGAACCTATTCTAAATACACATTTTTGGCATAAAAGCATTCCAATGACTATATCAGACTTGATTTTAAGGGAAATTACTAAAATATCCTTAGGGACTACCTTCGTATTGAAAGCACCATGGTGACCCTAAAGGACTTAAAAATGATAGGAAATGACATTTGTACCCTAAATGGGTAATTTGGATATTAAGGTAACCTAAAATGTAAAAAAAACAATTAAGCTCTTAAACTTTTTAAAATTGCATTTTATACCTTACTGGAGAACTGAAACAATATGAAAGGTCTTAATATTTTTGACACCCTATCAAAGAACCGAAGAAATGCTAGGAATGGTCCTAAAATGTCCAAAATATCATAAATGGATGGTTATATATGAGAAAAGACCATTTAACCCTAAAATGCAAGGTTTTACTAAATGGTTCCTAAACTTTCCTAACTTTGCATAATAGTCCCTACACAATACAAAATACAAAATCAAATGTCAAACATATCCAAATCAACACCAAAATCATACAAAAATTCACAAGAAAGGATCGGCCAAGCACTTTTGGTCTTAGGACAATCTTTTTTAAGTTTTACAAATAAGTCCCTAAACTTTTTAAAATTACAAAAGGCCCCAAAAAGGTTAAAAATATGTAAATCACATTCAAACATTCTAAATACACATGAAAGATAGCGCCTAAAAGTGTACAATGCATTCTGCCAAGCACAAAAAGTCTTAAAACACTTTTTTTTTCAATTTTACAATTTAATCCCTAGACTTTCCATATTTACAAATTGACCATAAAAAGGTTAAAAATTCACAAATAAACCCCCATTCAACCAACTTGGAAGACATCTTTCTAAGACCTAAAAAAAATTGGTAAAATTATTTTTAAGACCTTACTACTTTTAAGATTGACAAAATAGTTCAAAATATCATGAAATCAAACATAAAATTCATTTAAAAATCATCATCAAATTTGACTAACATCAATAAACAAAGAAGAATATTTTTTACAACATAATTTCATGGATATCACCATATATCCTAATATTTACCAAGCTCGCATTATCATTATGCATAAAAATCATGAAAATAACAAAGTAAAATTGCAAAAAAACACATATATAATATCATAACATCATTCCACCACCAGACATATATTTTTATGACAAAAATTAAATTATTACTAATAAACATCAAATATAACAAATAAATCAAGAAGGATTGATCATAGCTTTTAAACTTGGCCTTTGAACATGGAACAAAATCCATGAGCTCAAGCATGATTTTGGCTCACTAAAGGAAGAAAAATGAATGAAATGAACAAGATGAGCAAAAATTACAAAGAAGTTACCTTGAAAGCTTGAAATTTTAGGAAAAAAAAACTTGAAAATAATTAGCAAAATAGTCAATATTTTGGCATGAAAGCCATTAGCCTTCAAACTTGATATCCTCCCTTTATTGATAAGGGGAAGGTTTGGCCAAAGGGATCCAAAAAGTCCCCTTGGCTAAAATCATATATTTATTATTATTATTATTTTATGGATATTAGTGAATTAAGATAAAGACTCGGTAAATTAATATGTATCACTTGCTTAGTCATCATGTATGACTCATCATCTTAATGATTATCAAGATAAGATCATGTAATTGGATAATTAAAATCAAAGTAAATTAGTTAAGGGAAAATTAAAATCCAACTAAATTAGTTTTTATGAAACTAGCTTGTAAAAATTCAAAATTAAAATTAAAATAAAAAATTTTATAAATGAAAAAAATAAGATCAAAATAATGAGAAAATCTTGATTGGAAATCCCAAGCTCGTTAAATTTTACAAGAAAAATCTTTACGAAGGAAAATTGATGTATATATAATTCAAATCTCATAAAATAAATTACAATTTCAAAAATTGATTTGATATGAATTCAATAAAAATATTTGAAGAATTTTAAAAATTTTAGACTCAGAAAAATCCAGCCAAAATATTTTACAGATTGAAAACGAGGAAAGTTCCAAAAATAATTCTAACTTGAGAAAAATGAGTAAAATACCTTACTTATTAATTTAAAAAAAAAAGGATAAAAACTTGAAATCTGGAATAAATTTTATCGAAAAAATTCACGAGCATGACACTTGCGGTACAATGAAAATTTTAAAATTAATTGACAAAATTGATAATTTTAACACCTCATGGTATAAAATGCCAATACATATTTTTTCTTGAATTTTTTTATTTTTTAAAGTACATATCGGCATAAATACTGAATGGGTATCAGTAAAAATATACGACAGTTAACTTTTCAAATTTTACAGAAAAGTCTCAAAAAATTCTTAAAAATAAAAATTTTGATTGTGATATCATTCAACAGGAGTGATTTTTAGAATTTATCAAGAAAATATTTAAAACCTAATTTTGTTTTAAATATTAATTTTTTTATCTTAGATTGATTATCAAAATTATAATTTTTCTGTCACATACACGTGTGACCATTTAAGTATGACTGAACAAATTATAAAAGTGCTAAGTTCACCTGGCAGAAGTCTACATCTGCTAGGATGATCGCGACGTTTTCATTTTTGAATAATTACAAGTATTGAAAATAGGGCCCGTTCAACGTTTTCACTCTCTGGCAGAGAACCCTCTCCAGACATTAATTAATCCACATGTTGCATCCATTAAGACACACGACAAGAAAAGAAAGAGCCATGATAATGAGTTTACCTTTTTCCCATGCCATCACATAGTTTATTCTCAAAATTAAATTCGAGATACTTGAGTTGGAATGAATGGTAGTTGTATTTGTTGCTTTAAATTTCATTATTACCAGCTAAATATGAATTTAAAGTGTTAATTCTAAAGGCGTAAACTAAGATTTGTTGTAACAAAATTTAAAAAAATTAAAAACGATTAATACTTATTTTTAAAAAATAAAAAATTATTTTTAAAAATTTTAAAAATAAAAAATCATTCTTAACATTTATCGTCCTAAATTATATTTACGAAAAATTTTGAGAGATATTCGTTTTCAGTATCATTAAATTAGAGATAATATTCATTTTCAATACTGCTAAATTCATAATAAAAAAATAATTTTTTTATTTATCTTTTTATCTCGTTCTTAAAACTTTTTTATTTTATAGTGATAATTTATTAATAATTTTAATTCAATTGGCACCTTTGGCACCTTAATTTAAGCAATGATTAATGGATTAATTAACTTTGAATCATTTATGAAAACGAAAGTAGTGTGATTATCAACTCGTTTATACGTTTAAATTAATTCTAAGGCTAGTCATCTCTGCTAATTAGTTTCTAAAATTTATTATTGTCAAATAGTATAAAATATTTCATTAATTTTAATTGAGCATACATTGAACCTTTAACATTAAGCAACTGCCAACAATGCTAATAATGCATTGACGAAACATCACACAACTTTTGTAGAATTAAAGAGGTTGCTACATATGGCTACTAGGGAAAGGCTTATTAAATCAAACTGCCTCTTAATAGTCCTTAATTTTACTCTTGAGAATTGTACCTAATTGGTATAAGGCAAAGAGGTGTCTTCCTGTGAAATGTAAGTCCACCTTCTTCTTCCATGCTAATATCTTCCCTCTTTATCCCAGGCGGCACTTCCCAATCGAAACAATACAACAGGTTGGCCAGAGTGAACTCGATATTTGTAGTTGCCATGGCTAAACCAGGACAAATTCGTCGACCAGCTCCGAAAGGTACAAACTCAAAGTGTGAACCTCTGAAATCAGTATCTTTGTCCTCAAACCTTTCGGGGTAAAACTCGTCAGGGTTTTCCCAACTATCAGGGTCTCTACCAATGGCCCATGCATTAACCAGGACCCTTGTTTGAGGCAAAATATCATAGCCACCAATTTTACAATGGCGCATCGTTTCTCGAGGGATTAACAAGGTAGCTGGCGGATGCAACCTGAAAGTTTCTTTTACTACCATCTTTAGGTACTTAAGATTTGCAACACTTTCTCCATCTACTTTTGCTTTCTTCCCAACAATGCTTCTTATTTCATATTGCACTTTCTTCATGACTCTAGGGTTCTTAATTACTTCTGACATTGCCCACAACATTGTGATAGCACTAGTGTCTATGCCACCAACAAATGCGTTCTGAAAACCAAAAATAAAAATAAAAATAAAATTAAGAGTATACAACTATCCTATAAATTAGGAGAAAAGCCATTTACAAATATGTACTAAAACAACGTCCAAATATATCACTAATAAACAAATTTCATAATTAATGAATTAATTGCATTATACAGATGTGCAAACAAAGAAATAAATAGTTGTTGCAACCTTCGCAATTACAGTGCAAATGGTTAGAGGTCCGTAGCGGTTAAGTTCGTGGCTGTGATTTACATATATATATATATATATACACATATATATATATGTAGATTCAATTTACAGCTTATAAATATTTTTTTCCTTTATAAATTAATAAAGGATTGTATCACAAATTATCTTAAAAATTATTAAATTTTTTTTATGATTATAATTAGAAATTATAATACTTTACTCTTAGTTGTGTAAAATAAAAAAGCTCACGACCATAATGACTATAAATAGCATTTGTTCTACCTGCAACCACAACAAATATAAAACAATTAAAAATGATTCCACGATCACAATTTTGAATTTTCTGTTCCATAATTGCGTCTTGCACTTTTCTAGCTAGTTCAATAAATCTAAAAGGTAATTAAAAAAAAATATTTCTTTGGTCAAGGTTGTTAAT
>JBBYHM010391675.1:0-14438 GCA_038381775.1 Adansonia rubrostipa | reverse complement strand
GAAAACAAACCGGTACACTAACTTTTGGAAATTCAACTTTTCATTGTTCTCTTTGTCAATTCTCTTGCTTTGTTGGGTGACATTTTCTTAAAAAAATGTAAAATTGATTTTAATCTAATGTGATTTAATTTGATTTGATTAAGTGGACTCAATAATTTAAATTTATTTAATCTATATTTGAAATTGACCTAAACCCGAACTCATAGTGATATGAATTCCAAATAATCAAATTCCAATGACTTTAAAAAATTGACTTGAATTTTAACTACATATTGTTTATTCTTTTAAAAATATTAATTTACTAGAAATCATAAAGACAATATCATAATAAGCTAGCCGATACTTACAAATAGGTTGGTATACTAATTTTTTTTTTTTTTGCACAAAAAGACAACAATTCACTTATTATATCAATTACATATGTGCAAATTGCATTTCTTTCCCAATTGGGAAAAAGATATTTTTTGAAAGAGAGACGTGTAAATCTATTGGTTTATAATAGTTGTTTATGTTAAGATTGGTTTGTTAAAATGGCCATTAACAGTTGCAAAAATGCTAGAGCTGCAATTTCGAGTCCACCTTGGTGCAATTATTTTGATATTATTATTATTATTATTATTATTATTTCTTCAGGACAGTCATCAATTTTATTTTTTGTTCCGACCTAACTACTAAAAAAGGCACGTTTAAAGAAAAAAAATTTCAAAGTTTGCTGGTACCTAAAACGCACGTGTTGTACATGACAATAAAGAAAGGAATGTGGACAATTGTAATCATTACAATAAGTTAAAATAAGTCTACTTTTCCTACAAAGCAAGAAGTATTTGACCCAAAATGTTACATTCACTTTTTTCCCTTGTTATTTTTTAAATTATTAAATATTTTAATTTATTTTTTTAAGTTCTTTCCATAAAGTTGAGAGAATTTCAAAATAAATTCTCACTCTAAGAGTATTCCAAAAAAAAAAAAAAATTAAAAGAGATTCTGTCATCCGATTTTTTATTTTATTCAAATAGTAAAATATTGTCAAACTTTTAAAATTCTTTTCATTATTAGGATATAATATTTTTAGGAGTCATCTGAATATGATTTTATTCATTATACTAAAGGGAGATGTTTTAGTATAAAAAATTACAAATATTAAATTATAATACTAAATCAAAAAATGATGGCATTGATTTTAACCAAAACCTAATTTAGCTTAATTTGATTAGGAAAACTCAATAATTTTCATTTAATTTGAATTCAAAATTAGCTTGAAATTGAAAATATCATTACTCAAAATGATATAATCATAAATTAACTATTATTTTATTTATCAAAAATATTATTTAATCTTAATTGTAAAAGGAAATTTTTTTCCTTTCCCTAAAAGGGCAAGAGATTTTTTTTGAAAGAGACATTTAAATCATCTGGTGATTATAATAGTAGAGTTGCATACATTACCATTGGATGTAAAGAAAATATTCGAAGACAATGATTTATCGAAATGGCTAGTGACAATTGTAAAAATGACAGAACTGCATTTACAAGTATATTGGCAACTTGTGTATTCATGTTATATTTGTTTATTTTGTTATATTATAATTATGTTTAAGATATTTTACTTAATATAAATTTTTATGCTTTAATAATTCATACTATATAAATATTGAGATATTTTGATATTCGTATCATATTATATTATTTTTTTATATCCTATCATATTTTAATTAATTTTTTTCTCATTTGTTTATGTCATAGTTTTGTTTCCAACATTGCCAAGTCTATTTACATGTCCTTCTTAGTATAACTGTTTTCGTTTTATTATTATTATTATTATTATTATTATTATTATTGATTTGGTTTTGGTTGTACCAAATAGCATGTGCCATAAATGAAAATAAGCTTGTAACTAACAAAGGCAATTCCACATTAATGTTAATCAATTCGAGACTATTAATATTATTTTATTACTAGTTTTTGCTACGTCCCATGTAGTGGTTTTAATAAGTGCAATAACATTTCATTAATTTGTTGTCTCGCCATGGCTTTCTTTTATGATTCAACGTTATAGAATTAAAATATAATTTCTACACATAAAATTATTAATTATTTTTAACGTAATTTGTGGGCGAGAAATTAAGAGTTGTTTCTTAAAATAATTTATTTAAATAAGTTAAACTGTGAAGCAATTACATATCTCTAAATTTAAAGCTGAGAAAGTAGGCTTTGATGGGTGAGAGAGAATCCCACTTTGAAAGTTTAAAGCTTATGTATTTGGTATATATATTAGCCTAGTTTCAATGTAGAGTTGGGTCCTAAGGGGCATTCAAGCTTTTGTGTGAAGGTTAGGGCCTACATTAGCTTGAAAAGACACACATGAGTGCTTTGAGTCTAGCTAGGTCAGGCCTAAGCCTGGGCATGAGTTAAAGATTAGGCGAGCTAATCTTTTTAGAGCCTAACCATTAAGTTTTATTTGAGCCTAACTTGATAGTTTTATTTTGAATCAAATTAAGGTATTCAATAGTTTTAGTTTTAAATTTTCATTTTAAAATATTATCTGATTCTTTACTTCAATAAAACCATTACTTGCTTTAATTATTTTGTAATAGCTAATTTTAACGATTTTAAAATGTCTAAAAATTTGAGACTATTTACTAGTTATTTGAATATGTCTGAAAATTCTCTAGTTTTTCATCTACTCTGGGTTTTGCTGTCTTTCTTTTTTAAGAAAGATTATCATCACTTTTTGGTTCTTTGAGTTGCTATTGTAAGTGCCATCAACTGCGATGAGGTCGAAGAGACCTTGGAGATTTGTTATGAAATCTGTCGAGCACACTTCAAGCAAGCAATAAATATCTTAAGGTGAAAGGTTTCAAACCTTGACTTAATCTTTCAATTTTAGTTCTTTTTATTTGATAAAACCATACTTTTTTTTCCTATTTCTTGTTTGCTAATTGTTATAATTTCATTTATTTCAATTTCTAATAATTGTGTTTAGATTGAGCTGCAATATTGCCTTTAGAAGTTGGTTCACTTACTTATGAACCCACCCTTACTATTATAGGCATGGTTGCTATCCCAACAAGCTAAAGATGTTTAACAATATATTTTAGAATTATGGGTTGTGTTTGTGTGCTTGTGGGGAACCGATAAACACGACAAAATTCATGAAGGCTTCAAAGCATGTAGCAATGTCACTTTCTTTAAGGTTTTATTCACCCCCACCATTAATAAGGTGTGCAAAAGGGTTATTGGTGTATAAACCTCAAGGATATAATGAAGCCCTACGATGGATGACATTTTGCATTGACAACATCAATTCACTGTGCACTAAGCAATGTATAGCAAAACTATCAAAATTCTGTTTGTAATTTTCTATATAGTTTTCTATCTATGTTTTTCAAATGAGAGGATTCTATTTATAGACAAAGAAATGCCTCTTCATGTAGACATAACTTTTCCAAATACATGTCCATTTGGATAGTCACACCATTTGGTAAATAATCAAGAAGCATCACTCTTAATTAAATAATTAAGAGATATTATTTTACGATTATTGAAGACATGACCTTCCATTATTTTAAAAATGTTCCAACAATCCCACCAATTTCAAAATAAACCAAATTTTGATAATTTCGAAAATCTATTACATAAATGATGGTGTCTTACAATTGAACCTTGACTTAGTGAACATATGCTAAAGTTAACCAAAATTGCATGGTAGCTTATGCTTTGAACTAACTATTCCATTTGGTTAACCGAACACATTTCATATAAAGATTTCAACACTAGTTAATGCATAGTATCTGGGGACACTATTATGGCCAGGTGTCTGTGTTCTCTTTTCATAAGTGCCATTAGAGCCAAGCCTTTAAGCTCTTAGAAGCAGCCACACTTCACACTCATATGGGTAAATCCCATTGAGAGTGTTCCCGTAACTATAACACTCTAACATATTTATGTTATGGGTCTATTAAGAGTATATTTACTTATAATTCCCTTATCATTACCAGTACCTAGCACTTTACTTGAGATGATATCTTATATAATATTATAGTGCTAGTAGCCCCATACAGATGATATACATTGTCTCATTGAACTCAAGACTTGACATTATACTAAGCGTTGACTCAAGTTTCCATCTTAGTTGACTTAATATTATGGGCTTGTACCTCATCCCCAAATTACTAACATAGCTATGTTAATTTCTCATACTACATAGTGAACTTTTATAAATACTTGTATATTGAAGATTCATAAGATCAACACCTGCACCATGTATGAATATCCATTCTTTTGCTAAAGAATGCTCTTAAAATAATATTTCATCTATCAAGGGTATCCTTTATAGAACTACCAATTCTTTGTTGTATAATATAGTAATGATCACTTATCTATTTCTCATCATGGTTACACATTTGTTCATTTTATTTATTTCTTAATTTCATTATCACTAATTATGTAAACCATACATCACATTCTCCTTTTCAACCAAATAATTTCTTATAATGAGGCCTCAAATCTCTTGGTGAAATAAGATAATATTGTTGCCATTTTTTCATAGCTTGTTGTCATAGTCAATACATGATTTTAAACTTATTATGTATATATACTCAAAATACATTACTTTTTATCGATAAACCATATATATACACAAGGGCGTTTCATCTCTTATTTAGAGCATAGTCAATATTACCAGACCATTACCGGACTTATCAAATGACTATTACATAAATACACCCTTTATCAAGGACTTTATTAGTCATTTTATTGCTAATGACTTAAGCCTTGTCCTCCACCCAAATGGGATAATAGCTTTCTTTTCGTTGTTTTAATATTTTCATCTTTGAGTCATGATTTCCCAAATATCTCAACTTTTGATGAATATTTTCATACATCCCTTAAGCATGGTTATTTATGATAACTATCAATATGGAAAACATTAGTCAAGGGATGATAGAAGCCACCTTTCCATTAGTGTTATATACCATGCTCATCCATATTTTAGAAATCTTATATCATGATACCATAATGACTATTTTGGAGATCACTTACCAATGCTATATATGGTAGAAATAAATGCATTTTATCATAATCATAAACTAACTATATATTTATAGCTTTGTTCAAACTATATCCACCTTATATATTTATCTATATAATAAACTTTCATTTAGTTTAATATATCTATATATATAATTGCCAGTAAATATATATTTTGCATAGTCACAGTTATTTATTAAAGATCCATATCATAAGCCACCAACAATATATAACAAACATGAATCATAAAACCAATATAATAATTTGTAAGTAAAGTTTATAGTAACTTTTTCAAATACCTTCACAGACGTCTCATTATAAGTTCTTAGACTTTAATGCAACTTAATAAATATCCAAAAATCAAAGATTTTACACATCGATAATTAATTTAAATAAAAGCACAAATCATATCTAGATGTACAGCATTTATGAAAACTTGAGCCGTCATTAATTGTCTCTTTTATCACGTTAATTTATTTATATTACAAATTTAATTAAATATATAAAAGAAAAAATACGTACCTGATGCTCCGTAACATTTCAAAAGAATGATAAACAAATCTAGTTCATAAGATTTAAAAAATATCAACCAATAACTAGCTAAATCAATTTAATTTTTTTTATCTTACCATACCTTTTACATGTATTGTTTGCACTAACACATCGAGGCCAAATTCCTTCGAATTCATTGGGTGGGTAGCACTTTATACTAATCAAAAATTTAAAGCTCAAGCCTAACACAAGATTGCTAAAGCAATGTCGTTGGGTCATAGTTAAAATGCAAAAATATGGCCATATGGGCATGCTGGTGGGGGATTTTCTTTGGCTTTAAAATATGACCATGGCCATGCCTATTTCTTGACTCTTGCCATGTTACCCCAAACATTTGTATCTTAACATACTAATGTTAGACAATTGTTCATTAAATGTTGGGTCTTGCACGTTTCATTATATCCTCCTTCAGCTTCAATCAAATTTCTCATAAAATTACACAAATAATACCTTAAAATTGTTAGTATGTGGGGAAGCAACAAACATGATAAATTGACGAAGGCTTCAAGGTGTATAGCAATGTCACTTTCTTTAAGGTTTTATTCACCCCCACCATTAATAAGGTATGCAAAAGGGTTACTAGTATATAAATCTCGAGGATACAATGAAGCCCTACGATTGACGGCATTTTACATTGATGACATCAATCCACTATGCACTAAGCAGTGTATAGCAAAACTATCAAAATTCTATTTGTAATTTTCAAAATAGTTTTCTATCTATGTCTTCTAAATGAGAGGGTTCTATTGATAGGCAAAGAAATGCCTCTTCATGTAAGCATAACTTTTTTAAATACATGTCCATTTAGATAGTCACACCATTTGGCAAATAATCTAGAGATATCACTTTTAATTAAATAATTAAGAGACATTACTTTATGATTATTAAAGACATGACCATTCATTATTTTGAAAATGTTGCAACAGTGTCATGAGAAATGGCTCCATTTGAAAAAGAACCTACCCTTGCTTTTGTCTACAAAACTACCTTGCTTTATTGACTCTGCTTGTTTCCCGGTTACTTTACATGTTTTTTGACCACCTTCGATTTTGTATGTTTGCTTCTAATCATTTTAATAAATGTTTTAACTTTTATCAAATATATTGATATTGCATACTATAGAAATTAAAATGGTTTTATAAATAAGAGAACATCTTTTTATATTGTTTTATAATTATACATGATTTTGATTTGAATGTATATCAGTGATTTTTTTAAGTTTGTTTCATATATATAAATGCATTATTAGATATATTTTAGCATATTTTTATGTAGTTTTACATATTGGTTTATAATGAATTGATAATCACAAAATGTCTATTAACCATTTAAAAAATGCTAGAACTGCATTTACAACTCCATCTTGGTGCAATGGTTTTGATTTTACAATATTGATAATAGTTATTATTATTATTATTATTATTATTTCAACTCAAGTATCAATTACCTTATTTTTACGGTCTAAGATGGTTTTTTAACCGAACAGCGAAAGCCATCTTATTTGAACTAATAATTTTAACATGTAATTACAGAATATTATTTTAACCGCCAATGTGCTTGCTGTCTATCAAATACCCTCTGATTTGCAAATCTGGTACACGAGGCTGGCTATTTGTTGTTTGGATTGTAGTATAGATTGGAAAGCAGAAACAAGAATACCAATTGCAATTAAATTCTTTTCAAAGTTAATTTCAACGTGACCCACCTACCAAAATGCACGTTTAAAAGAAAACAAACCGGTACAGTAACTTTTGGAAATTCAACTTTTCATTGTTCCCTTTGTCACTTCCCTTGCTTTGTTGGATGATATTTTCTTTAAAAAAAATGTAAAATCAATTTTGATCTAATGTGATTTAAATTGATCTATTAAGTGGACTCAATAATTTAAATTTATTTAATCTGAATTTGAAATTGGCCTGAACTCGAACTCATGGTGATATGAATTTGAAATAATCAAATTCGAATGACTTTAAAAGATTGACTTGAATTTTAACTACATATATTTTATTCTTTTAAAAATATTAATTTACTAGAAATAATAAATATACTATCATAATAAGCTAGTCAATACTTACAAATAGGTTGGTATACTAGTTTTTTTTTTTTTTTTTGCACAAAAAGACAATAATTCACTTATTATATCAATTACCTGTGCGCAAATTGCATTCATTTCCCTAAATGGGAAAAAAGATATTTTTTGAAAGAGAGACATGTAAATCCATTGGTTTATAATACTTGTTTACGTTAAGATTGGATGCAAAGAAAATATTAAAAGACAATGGGGTAGAAGGAGAAAAATTTCGGCCAATCATAAATCACCACGTGTAAATTGAAATTTCTTTTAATTAAGAAATTATCAATTAAATTCTACATCACCATATGCAATTGATGATATAATAAATAGATATTTATCTTTAATTAAATTAAAATTAATTTAGAGTTTTATCTCTAATCAAATTAAAATTAATTTAAAGACAAATAAAATAATTTTATCTCTAGTTAAATTTAAATTAGTTTAGAGATAAATAAAAGAATCTTATCTCTAATTAAATTAATTAAGAGATAATTCATCAAGATAAATTTATTAAAGAAGTTATATTCTTTAAGAACTCTTTTCTACTTGGCTCATTGGCACTATAAAAAAGGATCTCCACCAAAGCCATTGAACACAATTCACAAACCTGAAGAGAAGAAGCAGATTTTGAGGATTCAAGTCCTCTCAAAGTCTAAAAAAGTTTTCTATTAAGAACGTGAAGAACACGGCTCTCGTTCTTCAAAAAGTGACTCTTCGATCCTGTTCCAGCAACATAAAGGAGTTAAATTCCGTTTATCAAGATCAAGTCTAGAAGATTCTTAGAGCGAATCTCAGCGATTCAAGATCAAGTCTAGAAGACCCTTAGATTAAAGTTTTTGTTGAAGAAAAGAATTAAAGGATTTCTTTATTTTAAAGAACATCCAGAGATTGCAACTCAAGTCTGATAAATCAAGTTGATTTATTTGTATCTAGATTTTCTTTATCATATTTTTTGGCATGAAATTTATGTGTACAAATTTTTGGCACGCCCGATGGGATGATCTCTACCT
Source organism: Adansonia rubrostipa (assembly GCA_038381775.1). NCBI lineage: Eukaryota > Viridiplantae > Streptophyta > Magnoliopsida > Malvales > Malvaceae > Adansonia > Adansonia rubrostipa. The sequence continues at coordinate 5,774 of JBBYHM010391675.1, read as the reverse complement.
TTCATCTCTTTTTTTCAGAATTCAAGTTATCAAGTTACAATGGCTCCCAAGAAGAACCTTGTAAACAAACCAACTCTTAAACGTTCTCGTGCTGATCCTACAGTCTACCTCGCTTCATCAGCCAGCATTGATGTCACTACTTATCCTTGCGGCACTAGGGCAAAGACTAAATCTCTTTTTGAGCTTTATGATCAGACTTCTCCAGTGCTAAACCAAAATCTACTCTTTGAGACTTCTTCAAGTCAAGACTCAAAAGAAGTTTATGTTGAACAAATTGATTCTGGATCAAGTCCAACTCACCAAAAATCATCCAAGGAGTAAGATATCTGTTCAGGCAGTAGCTCCAAACCATAATCTCCTCCAAAATCAAGCTTTAAAGTAATGAATGTCATGACAATTGGCACCACATCACTTGAAGAGCAAGTTGCAATTTTGGCAAAATCTGTCGAAACTCTCACAACAAGTATTAGAGAAAAAGATGAACAGATTGCCTTCTTGATAGATGGGATGGCTACTTTCATTAGGAAAAAAATCAACAACTTCAGGTGAAAATAGTCAATCAAATCCTCAAATTGATGTTAAGAACTCTAATATTGAATATGTTATGCAGTCAGAGCAAAAGATTAATGAAGTGATAACAACAAGTCAACTCAAAATTCTTATCAAAGAAACTATCAAGGATCACGTTGACAGCATCACTCAACCTTCATACACATATGCAAAGCCATATTCTCCAAGGATTGATTGTTTAAGGATGCCTAAAAATTACCAACCTCCAAAGTTTTAGCAGTTCAATGGAAAAGGAAATCCACGCCAAAATGCTACGCATTTTGTGAAGACTTGTAATAACGCTAGAGAGATCTTATGGTAAAAAAATTTGTTTGATCCATGAAGGGTAATGCTTTTGATTGGTATACTGATCTTGAGCTTGGAACGATTGATAGCTGGGAACAACTAGAGCGACAATTTCTCAATCGATTTTACAGCATTCGTTGCATCGTCAGCATGATCGAACTCACTGGCTCACGGTAATGGAAGGATGAACCAGTGATTGATTACATCCATAGGTGGAGGAATTTAAGCCTTAACTGCAAAGAAAGATTGTCTGAGTCTTCTGCACTTGACATGTATAGTACTATGCCTAAAAATTGTTGCTCTTAAGCCTTAATGTTGGACTGATCAATGGTAAGTTTTTAGAGCAGTACTATGCCTAAAAAATGTTGCTCCTAAGCACGAACTTAAACTGCATATATAAAAAAAAGAAAAGGCTCGCTAAGTTAAAAATCCCTTTTGGGACAACTTAGGCAAAAGTTAGAGCAGAAATAAATAAATAAATAAATAAATATATGAACTATGTTATGACTTGATCCTTTAAAGGTACATAGGCAGCTTGGTTTCATTACCAAGTTCAGTCAACAACAATAAAAAACCAAAAACAAAACAAAAAAAAAGAAAAAAAAAGTTGGCTCAAATATTTCTTTTGTCTATTTGAAAGCATAATGATTATGTTTGAATCCTTATGTCAACCTTTGAGCATCTTTTCTTGAATCTTGAAGCCCAATTAGAAGGTGTTGATGTTCATGGCAACCTCATGCTCAAACGATATTCAAGTTTTAAGGTAAAGCTTAAATGTTTGGAGTTTTTCAAAGTCGATCCTCCACCTTGGTGATGCTAACCATGTTGACATCTTGGTTAATTCTTTTTTGGTTGCCAAGTGCTGCATCTTCTGTGACCTTGCTGATGCTAACGTCTTGGACGGTTCATTCTCAACCATTAGGTTTAATATCTTTTACCATATTGAGGTGAAATTTTGGATGACTTCTCCTTAATCATCAACATCTTGGATGAATCTTCCTTAATCATCAACATCTTTATTCATCAGGCTTGGTGCATTCTCTATCTTTCACCATCTTGATGTCGAATCTTCCTTAATCATCGAGATTGGTGCATCTTCTATCTTCCACCATCTTGATACCACAACTTGGATGAATATGCCTTGATTATCAAGTGCGATGTATTCTCCATCTTCTACCATTTTGATATGAAATCTTGGATGACTTCTCCTTGATCATCAACATCTTGGATGAATCTTCCATAATCATCAACTTCTTTGTTCATTAGGCTTGGTGCATTCTCCATCTTTCACCATCTTGATGTTGAATCTTCCTTGATCATCTTCATCAATGTATCTTCTATCTTCCACTATCTTGGTACCATAACTTGGATGAATATGCCTTGATCATCAAGTCTGATGTACTCTCCATCTTCTACCATCTTGATATGAAATCTTCGATGACTTCTCCTTGATCATCAATATTTTGGATAAATCTTCCTTAATCATCAATTTATTTGTTCATCAGCCTCAGTGCATTCTCTATGTTTCACCATTTTGATGTTGAATCTTCCTTAATCATTGAGATTGGTGTATCTTCTATCTTCCACCATCTTAATACTGACATCATGGATGTATCTACCTTGATCATCAAGTTTGGTGTATGCTCTATCCTTCACGACCTTGATGCCATAGCTTGGATGAAAATGCCTTGATCATTAAGTCTGATGTATTCTTCATCTTCTACCATCTTAATATGAAATCTTAGATGACTTCTCCTTGATCATCAACATCTTGGATGAATATTCCTTAATCATCAACTTCTTTGTTCATCAAGCTTGGTGTATACTCTATCTTCCTCTAACGTGATGCTAAGATCTTGGATGAATCTTCCTTGGTCATCAATACATTGGATCAGTCTTCTTTGATACTCTATCTTCCTCTATCTTGATGCTAAGATCATGGATGAATCTTCCTTAGTCATCAATATCTTGGATTTGTCTATTATGTTTATCAATATTTTGGATCAGTCTTCTTTAGTCATCATTTTCTATGCATATTCTTTCACTATCTTGATACTGCAATATCTTGGACAACCTTACTTTGTCATCATCTTCAAAATTCTTGCCTCGTCAAAGTTCTATAACGAAAGCTCCCCAGTGACAAGTTGAAGAATATCAGTAGTTATATGCCAAATTTCACAAAGCACGAGGATGTCATCCTTGTCCTAGTCATAAATGTATAATGATGCATAAACATCATATAAACTAGCCATTTTCTTTATCTTGATCATGAAGGTATAATGATGTTAATAGCATTATATACACCGATAGTCTTCCTTGTTCTAAGGCATGTTAAACTTGATCTGACTTGTTGTCTTTACATGAAGATTGGATGAACTTATTGTCTTGACATAAAGATCGAATGAACTTATGGTCTTGACATGAAGATTTAATTGCAAATATCAAGGCTTTGGGAAATATTGCGAGGCTTAGGAGAGTTTCGTTAACCATTCTTTCGAGGCAGAAGGAAGAACGAATGATGTCCAAGTTGATTTGTATCTACCAAGTTATGGGTTTGTCTATGAGGATATGTAATCCTTTTTTAATATCTTTATCTTCCTTAGAGAAAATAATGAGATACTCTTGAAGATCTTTGAAGTATACCATGGTGGTCCTACAAGAAAGAAATTATGTTCGTGAGATAAATATGATGTTGGATATAAAGCTTGGGATAGAATTAAAGTGTTACCTTGATATATAATTAAATCTCCAACTGATAAAAAAATTAAAATTAATAATAATTGTCAATACATGAGATAAACATGATGTCTGTAGTGGCAAATAAAAAAAAGGCAAAGTATCAAGATTCATGCATAGATGATGAGAAGTGAACCATGATGCATGGGATTTCTATGCATAGATTACAAGAAAAAAAACGAACTGAGACTATAAGGTAGAAAGAATGTTTACCTTACTTTTGAAAGGATCTTGATTTGGAACTGATAAGAAAATTAGGTGGAGAAGTGTTGCTTTTATAGAGAAAATAATCTAGTTCCAATTGGACTAAGATTGGCATTTTAAACAAATAAAAATGATAAATCCTAGTTGAATTAGGAAATCTTAGTTGAACTAAAATCTGAGTTCATCTTGAAATAAACATGGAATCTAAATCCTCCTCTGATTGAAATAAATTTTGATGGAGTATTATCTTTCTTTGGAAGACAAATCCTAAGTGAACTTGTACAAAGGGTGACTTTTAATTAAGTTGTCGTACCATGATGCAACCTTATATGGACTTTTGTTACTTTGTTTAACAAAGCTAGAGTCCTTGATTTCAATTTGTGCTATAGTTGACATAAGAATTTTGAAGATAAGCTTTTCCACTTTCTTCTAGATGGCCAAAGGTAAATTATAAAAAAAAATCGATTGTCTTGATAAAAGAAGATAGCAATAATTAATTCTTGATTTTTTGCATAAGAAAAAAAAGAATATATGCTAAATCAAAATTAATTGAATCTTGTAACTATTTTCAAGACAATACAAAGGTGTAAATAATTTTTAGCATAAAAAAAATTAAATTTCAAGACTTGTTTACTTGCTACACTAAAAAAAAAATTCATGTACATAACCAAGTCTTGAGGAGACATTTGTAGAAGGAGAAAAATTTTGACCAATCACAAATTGCCAAGTGTAAATTAAAATTTCTTTTAATTAAGAAATTATCAATTAAATTCTACATTACCATGTGTAATTGATGATATCACAAACATATACTTATCTTTAATTAAATTAAAATAATTTAGAGTTTTATCTCTGATTAAATTAAAATTAATTTAATTATAAATAAAAAAGTTTTATCTCTAATTAAATTCAAATTAGTTTAGAGATAAATAAAAGAATTTTATCTCTAATTAAATTAGTTAAGAGATAATTCATCAAGATAAATTTATTAAATAACTTATATTCTTTAAGAACTCTTTTCTACTTGGCTAATTGGCACAAAAAAAAGGATCTGCACTAAAGCTCTTGAACATAATTCACAAGCCTGAAAAGAGGAAGCAGATTTTGAAGATTCAAGTCCTCTCAAAGTCTAAAGAAGTTTTCTCTTAAGAACGTGAAGAATGTGAAGAACACGGCTCTTATTCTTTAAGAAGCCACTCTCCGATCCTGTTTCGACAATAGAAAAGAGTTAAATTCCGTTTGTCAAGGTTAAGTCTAGAAGGCTCTTGAAGTGTACCTCAGCGATTCAAGATCAAGTTTAGAAGACCCTTAGGTTAAAGTTTTTATTGAAGAAAGGAATCAAAGGATTTCTTTATTTTAAAGAACATCTAGAGATTGCAACTCAAGTCTGATAAATTATGTTGATTTATTTATATGTAAATTTTCTTTGTCATATTTTTTGACACGAAATTTGTGTGTATAAATGGTTTGTTAAAATGGCCATTAACAGTTGCAAAAATGCCAGAGCTGTAATTTCGAGTCCATCTTGGTGCAATTATTTTGATTTTAGAATATTATTATTATTATTATTATTTCTTCAGGACAGTCATCAATTTTAATTTCGTTCCGACCTAACTACTAACAGAGGCACATTTAAAGAAAAAAAATTTCAATGTATGGTGGTACCTAAAATTCACGTGTTGTACATGACAGTAGAGAAAGGCATTTGGATAGTTGTAATCACTACAATAAGTTAAAATAAGTTAACTTTTCCTACAAAGCAAGAAGTATTTGACCCAAAATATTACATTCTCTTTTTTCTCTTGTTATTTTTCAAATTATTAAATATTTTAATTAAATTTTTTAAGTTCTTTCCATAAAGTTGAGCGAATTTCAAAAGAAATTCTCACTCTAAGAGTATTCAAAAAAATAAATTTTTTCAAGAGATTCTATCATCTGATTTTTTATTTTATTCAAATAGTAAAATATTGTCAAACTTT
>JBBYHM010391665.1:0-14441 GCA_038381775.1 Adansonia rubrostipa | reverse complement strand
AAAGAATGGCATCCAACTCTTTATAAACTAAAAGAAAAAAAGGTCTAACTCTTTTTGGACTAAAAGAGAAAAATGTCCAACTCTCTATGTACTTAAAGAAAAATGCATCCAGCTCTTTGTGGACTAAAAGAAAAAGGCATCTAGCTTTTCGCAGACTAAAAGATATGAGTTTACATACCATTTTTAGAGCATTTTAGGGCTTTTCAAAATAAAAATTTGTACATGAGGTTCTTTATTGATTTACTTTTTTGAGTAAACATTTGCACCTAAAAAATTTTAATTGTTGCATGAATGATGCATGAAGATATAAATGCATGTTTAAGTGATGCAAAAGTGATGATTTAAAAGCCCAATCTAGCAACTAGCTTTGGAGTTTTAAATTGGTAACCATCTTTAAGTTTTGTTAGGTTTCTTATGTTTTAAGGTTTGCCAATATTTAGAAGAAATATTCAAATGCTTGAGGTCATTTTTTAATGTTTAGGTGACCTATGATACATAGGAAAATTCTTGAGTCTGATCAGCTTTTATTGGCAAGTTGTAAGACTTGGTGAGCTAGTTCTTGATATGTTTGGAAGGATGCATCTAAGTGTCTAGGCCAATTAATAAGAATGTGGTTTAAAGGCGGGAGTCACAGATTGTTGATTTGGCTCTAACTTTGGGCTAAGGTTTAATGAGAGACATTTTTTATCACATTTTTCAACATGGAAAAAGTCTAAAGGATAAGTCTGATTGTGGTTCCAGAATCCATTCTTGGCTTTTTTGAGCTTGAAAAGATTTCTTTGCAAAGTTTTATCTTCTTTGAAGTAATACTAAGAACTCCTGTTATCATTTTTGTACAAGTTGTCAAGCATTAACAATTATACGACAAGCATGATGCAATATAGTAAGCAAGTATGAAAAAGAAGATTTAGAGAATAAAATGGTTGTTTTTATTTTTAGAAAAAATGAATGCAATTTATTGAACATTCTAAAAGGTACAAAGAAAATTAAAGACTAATTTTTCTAGTAATTGACTTTTCTATACTAATGACATGAGTTTTCTACTAAGTACTTCTGAAGACTTCTCTTAAGTAACCAACTTTCTCGGTGTCGGCCATCTTTGAGGAACCTCTCGGATTGCCCCATGGTAATTGTCCCAAGCCAAGGTAGATACCATTTTTTTGTTTAAGGATAGGGTTGGAAATGGGTTTGGTAAATTTAAGATAAGATAAAGAGGTCAGGTCGAGATTTGGTGTTTCGATGGAGCAGGGCTCTGTTAAGTTAATATTGGCCTTGATTAAATCAGGTTCAAATAAGGATAAAGTTTAGTTATTTAAGCTGTTCTTCCAAAGATAAGGATAACTTTGTATGTTCCATTTAGAGGACCTTCTTAAGCATAATACTTCTTAACAAAATTAAAATTGATGGGGTCAGGCAAATTATTGCCATCCATCTTGATTAGAATCAGTGCTTCACTGAAGAAGGCTTGCCTAACCACATAAAGACCTTCTTATTTTGGAATCCATTTTCCATGAGTATCTTTATGAATTGAAAAGATCTTTTTAAGTACTGTCTTTTTTTTGAAACTGATAAGGAAGGACTTTTTTGTAATGAGCTCTTATTATAAGCCTCTGATACATCTGTCCATGACAGATGGCTTTCATTCTCTTCTCATCGATGAGATTAAGTTGCTAGTATTGGTTTATGATCCATTCAGCTTTTTTAAGCTAAGATTCCATTAAGACCTTGAGTGAAGGGATTTTGACTTCGATAGGTAAAATTACATCCATCCCATAGACTAAGGAATATGTGGTAGCTCTAGTGAAAGTTCAAACTATTGTGTGATGGGCATGCATACGAAGGGTAGCTTTTGATGCCAACTTTACAAGTTTTCACCATTTTATGGACTATTTTCTCAATGTTTTTGTTGGCTACTTCGACCACCTCATTCATTTTTGAATGGTATGGCATTGAATTGTGGTGTTTATCTTGAACTGAGAGCAAATTTCTTTAATCATTTGTTTTTCAAATTATGTGTTATGTGTGATGATTTGTTCAAAGAGTCCATATCTACAGATAATGTCTTGTTTCATAAAGTTGCATACAATAGATCTAATAACGTTAGAATATAAGGTCGTTTCTACCCAAAATAAAGTGATGCCCATTTGAAGCTTTGGGAATAATGGATCCAATCATATCCATGCCCCATATAGAGAAAGGCCATGGAGCCATCATGACAGGGAGAGATGAAGGTGGGATGTGAATTTTGTCCACATAGATTTGGTACTTATGGCATTTTTTAGCATAGTCCTGCAGTCTTTTTCAAGCATCAATTGATATTATCCAGGCTCATGACTTGCTTAGACATTTCGTATCTGTTCATTTGGATGCCATAAATTCCTTCATAGACCTCTTTCAGAATTCTCTTGGCCTTAGAAATGTCCACACATAATGTTTGATCCCAGCTTTTCTCGTACAAGACTTTGCCATCCTAAACAAAACTTGTAGCCATTTTTCAAATAGTTCGCTTTTTAGTTTCTGTAACATGCTTGGGGTACTGTTGTGCTCGAATATAATAAAGAATCTCATGATACCATGACAGCCCATCTTCTTCTTCATAGGAGCTTCGTGAATACTCATCTAGATGGGTGTGAATTCTAACTCCCAGGTTACTTCAAACATAAAAGCCAAGGTTGCTAAACTGTCTGCCACTTGGTTGTCTTCCTAAAATAAATACTGGATGAATTGTTTTTTTTTAGTTCATTGATTGGCTTTTTTTATTGGAACAACTTAGCATCCCATGTTTTCCATTCTTTCTGAAGTTGATAAATTACTAAGGCAGAGTCCCCATACACTTGTAAAGTCCTAATACCCCTATCAATGGTTGCTTGGAGTCCTAATTCACATGCCTCATATTTGGTTATGTTATTAGTGTAATCAAATTTTAGTCTAACAATGAAAGGATAATAATCTATGTTTGGTGAGATCAGAATGGCCTTGATTTCGTGTCTCAATGCATTTGAGGCTCCATCGAAATACATTTTCCAAGTTTAGTTGCAATTGATACCATCTTTTGTTTTGGATATGCACATTAGGTCTTTATTTGGGAATTCAAAATCTAACGGTTTATAATCCTTTCAGCTTGACTTGCCAAGAACTCTGCTATCTCACTACTTTTGATAGCTTTCTAACACACATAAATGATGTCGTATTTAGAAAGCAAGACTTGCCACCGAGCCAACTTTTTTAACATAGCAGGAATCTTACGCAAGTACTTGACAAGTTCTAGTTTGGCAATCAGCCATGTGGTGTGATATAACATGTATTGCCCTAACCTCTGAGCCATTCAAACCAGAGCACAACATAACTTTTTGACTACGGAGTAGTTATTTTCATAGTCTGTGAATCTCTTACTTAGGTATTAGATAGCTTGTTCTTTCTTTCCTGACTCATTGTGTTGACCCAGTGCATAGACCATGGACTTGTCAAAAACTGATAAATTAAGATTACTGGTCAATAGGGCACCTATAGTGCAAGCACTAATGGGCTCGACAAATAACACATGACCTTGTCGAAAGCTTGTTGGCACTCATCATTCCATTCACTAGGGTTTATTTTTAGAGTAGGTCAAAGATCAAATTACATTTGTCGGTTAATTAAGATATGAACCTAGTTATATAGTTTAATCTCTTAGGAAATTTCTCACTTCCTTTTGGGTACATGGTAGTGAAAGATTTAGGACAGCCTTTACCTTCTTAGGATTAACCTCAATTCCTCTTTCACTTACAATGAAGCCTAACAGTTTGCTAAAGGTAACACCGAATATACATTTGGATGGGTTTTTTGAGTTGATATTTGCGTGGCCATTTTAAGAGTTTGAGGAGGTTAGCAACATGCTTAATCTTTTTTAAGGATTTAGCAATCATATCATTCACATAGACCTTTATTTCTTTATGCATTAGATTATGGAATGGTGTTACCATTGCTCTTTGGTAAGTTGCCTCAGCATTTTTCAGTCTGAAAGGCAAAGCCTTGTAGCAAAAGGTATCCATATGTTCACAAAGGTGGTTTTCTCCATGTCTTCAGGTGCCATTTTAATGTAATTATAACTCAAAAATCAATTTATGAAGGAAATAAAAAAAATTTGGCAGTATTATCCACTAAGGTATTGATATAAGGTAAAAGAAAATTGTCTTGGTTTAAACCTCTATAATCTATGCACATCTACACCTTACCATCCTTTTTAGGAGCTAGGATGATCTTGGCTACCCATTCAGGATACTTGGCCACTTTAAGAAATCCTACATTAAATTGCTTCTTTACTTCTTTCTTAATCTTTAGAAGCATTTGCAGTTTCATTCTCCTAAGTTTTTGCAGTACAAATTTACACTCATGTTTTAAGGGAAGTTTATGAACCATTATGTCAGTGTTTAGCCTAGCCAAGTCTTGGTAGGACAAAGCGAATACATCCTGATATTTTTTAAAAAGGTTAATTAGTTTGGTTAGTGTTGATGAGTCTGTAGAGATTCTTATCTTGACCTCTTTCTGATCTCCCTCTATCCAAAGGTTTACTATTTTAGTAATCCTTCATAGGTTAAGATTGTTTCTCTTCTTGTTCAATTAATCTCAACAAATCAGGTAATACAGTGCTTTCCTTAAAATTCCTCTCAGATTCAACCTCACCAGTATAGATTAGTTGCTCAAAATCGATTTCTAAAGTCTTGGTATAAACACTCATGTTGTTACCATCTTGGTGCTTTAAAATATAATAAGAATAATATAAAAGAAAGTCTAAAGATTTAACAAAAAATAAAGATGGACACAAGAGATGGAATGCAAAATGCATAGTCCTTTTTATTAATAATGCTTGATAAAAATACACCTCTATAAAGGATCCTATAATGCTCTTAGGTAAAAGCATATAGGTTTAGTTCATTGCATTAATTTGAATTAGATCCAAATAGTACATGAATCTCTGTTTCAATTTAAATGCTTAGAATAAATCCTAGACTACACAGACCAATCTCATGGCTCGTTACTGAAGTTCCCAACTCATTAATTGCATTGATAAAGAAGTTTTCAAATGTCATGCTCAAAATAGCCATTATATGGCTAAAGATAGTTGTTTCTCTTTGATTCAGATTGTTGTGTCCTCTTGAACAATAACAGCAGCAACACCATTTGTTCGCATTCCAAAACATGACCTTTTAGACAAGCCATTCTCTTTTCACATGCTTTCTAAGCTTGTTTTTTTATTCATGGGCATTAGGTTTGAATCCCAAAGCTCTCTTGTCAACTTGATAGGTGACTTTTCAAAGCTCTAGAGATCCTTTGTATATGTTTTCCTAGTCCCTTTCCAGCCTAGGCACCCTTACCAATGGTCAACTGGAGACTCATGTCGGTGCTTTTTGATAGATGAGGCTTAACCATGGGCAAACTTTCTTTGACATAGGTGGCATTAATAAACTTAAATGATTGGAAAAAGGATTTTAATATACTTTCATCAAGCTCAGTATAAAGGGTATCCGTGAAATTAGTGGCGATAATATCCTTCTCATTGCCAATGCTGACAACTTTGTTCCCTACAACAAAGTTTAACTTTTAGTGTAATGAAAAAGGCACTACCTTTATGGAATGGATCTAAGGTCTCCTAAATAGGCAATTGCATGAAAAAGTAATGTCCATCACATAAAAATCCACTTCGTAGGTGCATGACCCTATCTGCAGTGGGATAGTGATGTTCTCAATAACCTCTCTACGTGTTCCATCAAATGCTCGTACCAGCTATAGCTATGCTTGATATGAGAAACATCAATAGGAAGTTTGTTTAAGCATGTTAAAGGTATTATGTCCAGGTTGACCCATTATAGGCAAGAACTTTTGGCAACACACTTCCCTTACAATAGGTAGTGACATGGAAAGCTTCATAATTCCCTCTACCTCCATAGGGTGTTTCATCATTATTGAAAGATATGCAATTATCCATAGTAATATTGCTCAACAAGAGATCCAACTGCCTATCAAAAAGTTAGATAGGACATAAGCTTCATTCAAGACCTTGAGTTGAGCTTTTCTATAAGTTTTAAAATTCAAGAGCAATAACAGCATAAATATCTTTGCGGGTTGCTTTTTTAGCTGATCCATAATACTATATTTGTTTGTTGTGCTTGATGAATTTAAAAAATTTCATAAGCTTTTTCTGGCTTTTTGATTCTTTGATCGCTTCTAACTGTTTCTTCACCACCCTCACTGTTTGAATTGCTGATGGAACATTCTCTTTATTGTCTTTGGCTTCTGGTGCAGCTAAGACATAGCATCGCCATTATAGGTTAAATGGCTTACACTTGTGAAGTCAACAGTAGTAGTTTATTGGCTAGATTGCCTGATCATCACTACTTGACTTTTATATTTCCATGACACTACTCTATTCTCTTTATATAAGAAAGGAGATGAGAGTTGAAAAAGCATTCTAGGGATAGGTTGCATAACTTTGATTTTGGTATTTGGTTGATTGGCAAACAGGATGAATGGTCTTCTAACTCCATAGAAGAAGACCTCCCTATCCTTTTTTGTAGCATTGATGGAAACGTCTATGTCCTCCTCCAATTCCTCATAGAACTTGATTTCTAAACAATCTGTTATCCCTTAGACCAATTTCAAGAATTCTAAAATAGGATATGGCAAGCTCTTTATCTTGATGTCAAACCACCAACTCAACCTTCATAAGAGCATTTTGTATATTGCTTATTCACATTTTAACTTCTTCAACATTTTTTACCTAGAAATGCTTCTTATTAATCATGACATTCACTCTTGATTTACATGGTTTAGGAATGGATTACCTCTAACATTGGGTCTTACCCCTTATTCGATTTTGATTACGCCTTTTTTTAGTAGGCCTTAAACTTTTTTGTTGAAGGTAATGCAACTTCCAATGCTGTGACCTTATGCTCTGGCATAGTATTCACTGTAGGCATTTCATCATACCATTTAGGATAAGGGGGCAACTTCAAAGTTATAAACACTAAAGCTACCAATTGACCAACTAGTAAGCGAGCATAAACCTCTTTATAGAAATAAAGAAGTAGATCAAAATGCTCTCTTTCTTGATGGGCTTGTTGATTGTTCGGAGCTCTGGTGTAACTTTTATTGTGAGATGAAGTATCTTGAGTAGAATTTTAAGCCAGCTTTGATGAAAAATTCACGGTGGGTTGAATCCAATAGAGTACACATATTGTGGTATTGGGCTATACGGGTTAAAGCTTGGATATGCCATGCCAGGGAATTACATGTTTGGTATTGAATAAGGATTTTGGGTGATCTTGGTAGGACTTTCGCTAACAGTGTTCACCTCCCTATCTTTGCCTTTGGTGGTAGACTTCTTGGTAGAGCTAGAAGATCCCCCTCCTAGCATCCTGTTTATTTTCTTAGCATTATCAATAATTTCTGAGGATATCATCATATTAGTAAAATTCTTCATAGCATTCCCCAAAATTTGTTATAGTAAGAAGGCATAAAGTGCTGACGAACATGACTGTCATCTCTTTTTCAATTAATAGAGGGTAAAACATGGCTGCCTTTTTCCATAACCTGTGGGCATACTGCCTGAAGTTGTTGATAGCTTTTATTTACATGTTTAATAAAGAAAAATGATTCGGAGCTTAATAAAATACATGTCTATACTGATCCAAGAAAGCTTAAGCCAAATTTGTCCATGACACAATTTTGATTGGGTCAAGTTTTACATACCATCATGCAGCTGCTCAGGTTAAATTGTCTTGAAAATAGTGCATTAATAGTTTTTGTTGTCTTCATGCCTAGTTATCTTCCAACAATACATATGGATATGTGTGGTAGGGTCTATAATCCCATTGTATTTATCAAATTCTAGTACTTCGAACTTAGATAGGATAACAAGGTTTGAAACCAAGCCTAAAGATTTGGCATCCACAATTCCAAACTTATTGCTCCTTTTCATAGCTCAAAGGTATTTCTTTAATATGTTATAATTAATTTTATTTTCAGCAGCTTAAGCAATCTTTGAATTGGCTACTTTTTCTTATTCTATTTTCTCATTGAGGTTTGGAACTAAAGCATTTGCTGGTGATGATCCCATATTCATGCCACGATATATATGAGCCAGATGTGGTGTTGTCATAGGGTCTATATAGATGAATGGTTGACCAAGTGGGATCAGTGCTATTGGGGGTGACTATTCTTAGGATGTCTCTTTAGAGTGTTGGTGATTTTAATCCCCTAATTTGGATTAACCTTAAGATTGGTTGGTTCTTTACTCTTATCACTGTATTTGTTTGCCCTTTATCCTTTAGGGTAGCAACTAGAAGCTTTGTCAATTCAGCAACTTGATTTTGTAGTTCATCAGCTTATGAAGCATTTGCTTCTGAGCTTCTCGATGCATAATTTCAAGCCTTTAGATACAAGCCTAGTGATCTTTCTCCATTGCTTTCCGATGAAGACTAGTATTATACTGGTGTTGGGTGTTTGATTCCATGTTTTGAGGACCCTTACATTTTAAAATGATGCTAAATTAAACTTATTAATATAATGAGTATGATACATGCAAGAATAAAGATGAAATCATATGCATGTGATAATATTATGGAAAAAACATAATTAAACAAATTAAATCATGTATACAAATGCTAAAGACAGTTGGGTTATGGAACAGCATCAAAATAAATATCTTTCATTCGAACAGAGCATTAATTATAGCTGATTGAGTTTAAAAGTAATCAAATTTGAAAATATCATATGTTATTACATTATTCGATTATAAGTTCTAGAAAGTTTAATAGTTCTTGCCCGCTATCTATTATAGGAATAAAGTCTCACCTCACAAATCTAGCTAATTTAACTATGTCGTTTGTGCTAGTTTAAACCATGTAGATTTGCTCAATGAGGTTCTGGATCTATTATAGGAATAAAGTCTCACCTCACAAATCTAGCTAATTTAACTATGTCATTTGTCCTAGTTTAAACCATGAGGATTTGCTCAATGAGGTTTTAGAGATGTTCCCCATACTCCAATTAAGATTGGTTAGCCAAAATCCAATTATAGTGCAATTCTTTAGAAATCCTTGATTACAACCAAAGCTTCATTTTCAACTTTTCCCTTTTAAAGAACTTGTACTCGAGCTACCAAGCTTTTGCTTTTTTTTTTTATAAAAATGCAATTACATAGGTCTTAGTGAGTTACTATGCAATTGTCTCCACTCAAGCCTTCCAAGCCTCTAAGTCATTGGCAAAAGAGACAAGGTTAGCTTTCTATTTAGCTGGGGATTTGTTGATTCCTAGGTATTTCTTTTCCTTTTGAAATGTCATGTAGTCTTTCTTTAAGTTCCAAAGATCTTTGTTGATGGTATCTTTCATCTTGACAAGGTTACGTATCCGCCCCTCTTGAACTTGATACTCATGCTCCTATTAACTCCTTTCTTCTTGCAACTGACAAATTTCTTTAGCAAAAGTAGCTCTTTCTTGTACAAACTCATAATTTAGGATCTTAATCTCATGGAGGGTCATCTGTCAGAACATAAGGTGTCATTAACTCGCCTAACTATCCAATCTTTATTAGTCAGAGACACTATTTTTGCTTTTTCAATATGATTTGGCAAGTCTTTTGCCATGCTCAAAGATATTTTGTACCTGACTTATGTAACCATCCCCTCCTTATTTAAAATCTAGTGTGCAAAGTTTGCAAGTGATGAGGACAAACTATCAATAATCAAATTGTTGTAAAGCCATGAGTGGAGCATAAACAATGCTTCCCCCTAATCCATTAAGAGGTACCCAATGAAATGGCTTGCATTTATACACAATCAGGCTAGGAATGATCCATGGAACTATCTAAATTACTTCATTAGCAATTAAATCTTAGAAACTTGCAATCCATTGATCTTTTGTGATTTCTGCTGGCCACTCTTTTTCCAAGAACTCGGTGAAAGGCCTAAATTTGGCATGTATGACTGTAGTGGTCTCTTACCCTAAAAATAACTGAGGAGCCACATGTACACATTAATGAGCATCCAATAAAGCATGTTTTTCTTCCTTTTCTCCCAAAATTTAAGGAGTGGATGGTCTCCCTAAGATGGCAAAAGTAGGATTGATACCACAACTTAATTTTAAGCAAATATCTACCATGATAACCTCTAAGTGTCCCAAAGCCCATTGAAAAATGATCAGACCATAAATTACAAACGCAAAAGCATCTTGAATCTTCTTCTTGTATAACTAAGCACTGATGGTAGATTTTAAACTACCCTATATGATACATGCACTATTCTTTGATTTGACTAGATATGAGTCCGCCCAGTGTTATCCGACTCTAAACATACTGGCCAATTTCTTCTTAAAGGGTATAGGTTTTGCCAACTTAGAGTAAAGTTTGTCAAATTAGGCCATTTTAATATTAAGCATGGTTGCATAATCTTCTACAATAGGGACCAGATCATGCCTGTTGAAAGTGAAACACCTATATGCTAGATTCTAGAATTTTATCATGACGCACAGTAATTTGAAGTCAACTTTGACTTGAATCAATAGAGCAATATCCCTATAATCTACTACAAAGATTGCTTTATCAGTCTCATCCCAACCATTCCACCCATCTCTTAACTCTCGGAGGTTGAACTACCTGAAAATTAATTTTAGCCCATTCTGGGATCTCTAAGATATATTCAAGCCAAAGACTATCCCTACTCTCTCTATGTTCCCTTTCTAACTCGGTCTTGATTATCTTAAAGTCTTCAAACCCTTCAATTAATGCTTGTGTCATGGTGAGATACTTGTCTATGGACAATGCTCTTGGAACTAACTATCTCGAGATAGTATGAAATGACATGATGCATGTAGCAAAGACAACAACAAACAAAAAAAGTAAATAACATATCAAAAACAAGAAATAAATTATAGAATAAAAGTGCCCGGGACATCACGATGCCTAAGGATGAGCATGGATATACGAGGGCATAGTCATTTTGCCAACAAACCTAGACTTATGCAGATAGCCTACTAGCATGTCCGAGATATAAGCGTACCACTGGGATGAAGATCAATGCTTGAGACAGTAACGATTCAATCATCACCATATAGTTACAAGCTAATGTCAAGCCATCCATTCGATAGCATGACAGCTTGTTCTGATGTTTGCTCCCAATAAGACAACGTGATACTCCTAAGGATGTTAGGTATTCATTTATCATTGTCTAGTGATTAACAGACTTCGAGCCATCGATTAGGCAACATAATGACTTCTGGAGTAGGTTTAGTTCCTTAGGAGGCGATGCCGACCTCGAATGGCATGCTAAGTGACAATATTTGAATATTATCTCTTTTAAAAGGAAAAAAATGTTACACATTAGTCGGACAGCATAACGACATGCCCCAATAGTATTATTCAACGGATGGCATAATTTAGGGCGGAAGAGAAGGCATTACTAATGATGTTTGTTCATCATCATTTATTCAACGAAGAAATGATAAAGAACAGTAATAGGTAAAAGTGTTTTCTTGAGTGTCTTATTCTTTGGGTTGATCTAGCTGCACTTTGGTATGGCTTGACTTGGTTTGGCTCTTATGGCTGACTGTATGGGGTTAAGTTGACTCAAAAGGTTCCCAAATTGTTCCTCTATCCAGTGAGAACAGTCAAGGCCCAATCCTAGGCCTATCCCAAGCTTGGCAAAACCAATTCGATTCGGGTGCATGTATTTTACTATGCCTATACGGATAAAAAGAATACCACGAGAGCATAGGTACTTTACACCTTGGAAGATATTGCTAGCCCACAAGTAAAGCAAAGATACCACAAAGAATAATTAGCTTACTTCCATCTAATAAAGTTGTTATTCTCTTTCTAAAAAATGAATGATGATAGTCTAATGAGATGTGAGTACGTAGTGTGCATCGAAGAAACAATCAAACCTTTTTATTTACTCCTTATTACCATTTTAAAGGAACTATTGTATCTTTTTCCTCTTTTTTGAGGGGTAGAAGCCCTAGCAATCATGAGAAGCACAAAAACACAAAGAGTGATGGCAAATAAATATCATATACAAAGCAAATCAAGAAAGGGGATTATAGACAAATAACAACTAAAATAGAAGGAAACCAAGAATCATGATAAAATTTGGCTAGTTGCAAGCCTAAATCTCTAAACAAATCCCCAGTGAAGTCACCCAACTATCGCAAGCCTCTAGCGATTTTACTCATGAAGCACTAAAACTTAAAAATGAAAGGGAGATAAAGCTCACCTTTGGATAATCTCTTGATCAAAATTTGAATTATACGTGATCGAATAAAAGTTAAAAGAGGATCATCGCATGAATCGCTCATCTAACCAGTCTTGGATGGTTATTATGAAATCGCCATTATTTAGAGTCGCCATCGATTATTTTAGGCTAAGTGTAACCAACTACCTATTGAAGCGGTTGTTCTGGGTTGTGAAACTCGCAACACTGATTTTGTGGAATGCATATACCAAAGTTCACTTTTAAGGGTTTGAGAGTCGATTACACATGGGAAAGGATTAGCTCCACCGCAACGCCAAAACTGGTACAATCTAGCCATAAATTATCGAATTCTCAATTTTCATTAATTCTTTTATATGGTTATTATTTATGTATAATCCCCTTCTCATGAATGCAAATTTTTAAATATTGTTAATAGGCTTTTTATAGAAGTTTAATTAATATCTCTATGCACTCAAGAGGGAGAAAAAACATAGTGGATTCAGTAAAATGAAGTTTGGATTAATTTAGAAGAAGATACTCTATGTCAAGCACTGGAGGGAAACTGATGTAAAATATTACCTCGAGTTTAATGGAATTGGAGTTTTTGAAAACATGAATGCAAGTTACCATCAAGAAAAGAAACAGGTTAGTGTAAGATAAAGGAATATAATAAAAGTTGCATTAAAGATTAACACATGGACGCAAAAAGTAAGGTCGGCTAGGATATCTCGTGATTGACCTCGATTATTGAAGAATAATTAAATTGACAATTTTAAGAAATGTTTGGATTTGGTGGCTATTTTAGGCATAAAAAGGTTGATAAAAGGTTCGGGGAAGCTTAGAAGAGAGAAAACTTAGATTTTGATGCCTTTTTGGGGGGTTAGAGTATCCCTTCGGAGAAAATAAGGTTGGAAAATCCCCTAAAAAAAGTCATGTTGGAGTATCCCCCTGGAAAAAAAAGAAATTGAGTGATTTTTAAAAGTTAAAATTTTTGAGATTTTTGAAAAAAATAAATTTTAAATTGGAAGACATTTTAAATAGGAAATGGAAATTAATTTTGAAAACAATTTTAAGTTTTGACCCAAGCTTAAAGGGACCTATGTTGTGAGTCATAACTCCATGGGGAAAGTCACTTAATATGTTTCGAGTCATTCAAATGACTAGAGATATTTGTGTTCGGGAAAATCTAAATAATTTTCCCATATTTAGCAAAAACTAGGGCCTACATCATGCTATTAACATTGCTAAATTTATTTTAGTTTGAACCGATGGTTTCAAGTGGCAAATAAGGTACCATTGGAAAGATAACTCGATAAGGATTAATGTAAAAACATTCCAAAAATCCTAAAAAATAAATTTTTAGGAGGAATTAATTTTGAAACTGAGTCTGAGTTAGCATTGACAGCAAATGCAGGGAAAAAGGAAATGCAAACTTTGAAAAATCATCTCAGACTCATTCAAAATCATTAAATCACAAACGATATCTTTCCAAAAATGGAATTCTGCAACGTTTTTGTAAAAATATTTTAAAAAATCAATAAATAATTTGATGGGTCTAATTTACCCAAACAGAGTGTGATTGCCGATTCTAGGGGTATCGGACAGTGAAAATTCAAAAAATCATAACTCCTATATCTGGAATGATTAGGGAGCAAACGAGGTATCATTGTAAAGATAATTCTAAGCCCTTCCCAAAAATGCTAGGAAATTCTAGATAAATCATTTGGAGTCTAAAAATAATTTTTTAATAGGGGCTACTATGCTACCTATAATAAAACAGAAGTTTCTTCAGGTTAAGGGTTTTATGGTCACATGCTAGAGCGCTAGGCATGCAAATGTCCAATCACTGAGGTCCATGGCAGTGAAGTAATAGACCAATCCAGCTCCCATAGAATAGGTCACCAAACCATCTGCTATCCACACCAATGGTGATGACAACCTCGAAACAAAGATTAATTTAAGCACTTGAAAACATTTTTGATAATTGATTAAAAACAGAATTTATTTAACCCAAACATTTATACTTAATATATCCCCAAGATTAGATAACCAATATACTAAAAACATTAAGTCCATGCTAATCCCCATTGATTGAAGTTAGTATAGACTTAATTTAGCGTTTTTTACAAAATCATATTTTAGCACACATTAAAGAAATGTTATCATAAACATCTTATGGACTGAATAAGTAAGCATGATATCAAACACTCAAGGAAT
>JBBYHM010391624.1:0-14446 GCA_038381775.1 Adansonia rubrostipa | reverse complement strand
CATTTCATTATCACTCAAACTTATGCTTTCTATATCACCATTATCCATAACAATCATAGCCCTTTTATTTGGACATTAAGAAGTAATATGCCCAAGTCCTTGACACCTGAAACACTTAACATCACGTGATTTAGAAGATGATTTAGTTTCGATTTTACCTTTGGAGAACGTAATTGTATCCTTTGCCTTTGCATCTTCTTTAGGTTTTATAGCAGCTTTGTTGTTCTTCCAATTTGATTTCCATGAAGAGCTAGAAGCTGAACCATATTTGGAAATGCCTTTAGACTCTAATTGCTTTTCCACCTTGATAGCTTTATACAACAATTCCTCTATCTCCATCTAATGATGTAATTCTACCATATCAGCTATCTCTTTATTCAAACCACCAATGAATCTAGCCATAGTTACCTAACTGTCTTTCTTTATATTGGCCCGAATCATGGTATCTCCATCTCTTTTTAGTAATCCTGAACATTCATGGATCCTTGAATCAGTGCTTGCAACTTTCTATACAAGTCCCTATAGTAATGGTTAGGTATGAACCTCTTTCTTATCATTACATTTATTTTTTTCCATGATCGAATAGATCTTTCACCATTCTTATGCCTATTAATCATAAATTTACTAGCATAATCTGTGAACTCAACTGCTACTAGTTTAACCTTCTTCTCCTCGGAGTAATTATGATAATTAAAAACATGTTCTACCTTCCTTTCCCACTCTAAGTATAATTCAAGGTCATTTTTCCCTTGGAAGGTAGGGATTTTCATCTTAATACTACCAAAATTGCTATCTTGTTTTGAAACAGCCTTTTTACCCTTTGGAGGATTACTCTCATCATAATAAGATTCCTCCTCTTCCTCCTCCTCAACCATATGTTTTCTAGAAGATCTAGGGTTGGTTAGGGACTCTAAATTATCTAACCTTATGTTTAAAAGCTTGAATTGGTCTTGGACAGCCTTTACAAACAACTTGATATTGGTTTCAACATTATCTCCTCCACTACTCATGTTTTAAACCTGTAAAATTTGTTAGGAATAAAAATAGATTGGTCTTCCTTACACATTCCCTTATGTGTTTACACTCGAGATTACGTACTTAACCACTCATGTTTTACTCAATTTTGGCTTTTCTCTATGATATTCTCACCTTTCTTGCCTTTTACCACTTAACTTCCCCTTACAAGCCCTTTAAAAAGAACTTTACAAATGATCTCACCAAAATAGCAAGCAATAATAAAGTTATTATAACTTTGAAGATCAATAAGGATGTGAAATCAACAAGAATTATGAAAGGAAACAAAATCAGTAAGAAATATCAAGGGAAGAGAAATCAATGAAAAGGATCAAAGAGTTCTTTGTATGATATGAATATAAAGATCTAATAACAATCTTTTTTTTAACATGGAAAAAGGATATAACACTAGAAGACACTTTTTTTGCTTTTTTTTGTTTTCTTTTTTTTTGTTTTTTTTTGGATGGTGGATCCACGAACTATAATTGAAAAAATAATATAATTACAAGATTAAAAGATAGATTATACTTGACTTTCAAGAACCAAAGCTCTGATGCCAAATAATGCAAACCTTAGAATGAAAACACAAACTAAAACTCGATTGGATGGAATTAGAACTCCAAGATCGTCTTCGAAGTCAAGCAAATAGAACTTGGCCCCAATCAAACCTGCTGATTAAAACCAAAGTTATAATAATTTTAATTGCCACAAGTTAACCTGATAAGATCAAATTGAGTTCTTGTTTAAAGAACAAAGAAGAAGTTCTCACAAAGTGAGAAAACTCTTAAGTATTTTTTTTCTCTTCCAAATCTGCTGAATTACATGAATAAGACTCCCTTATATAGGCCAAAAATCTGTAGAGCCCTAATTGAACAAGGAAATCCTAATCAATAAGAAAATGTTTATTCTTAATCCTAATCTGATTAGGACTTATCTAAATAACTTAAAATCCTAAACACAATCTTAATCAATAAAGATAAAGTTTACTCCTTATCATAATCTAATTAGGAATTATCTAAATAAATTAAAAAATAAAAAGTCAAAAAAATAAAAAAAAATTGAAATCCTAATGTATAGGCCCATGAATATGTGGAAATTAGGCTCCATTCATCTTGGACATTTGAATTGGGCTCCAAGCTTTATTCTTCTTTTCTTTTTAGCCTTAGTACAATGTAGAAAAGTGATCAATCTTGGCAATGCATCTGATTCATTTTGAACAACTTTCTTTGCTTGTATTTCCATAGTTAGTCCTTGCAAAGCTTGCTCCATGTGTTTAGTCTTTGTCGTAGTCATTGGACCTCCAATTCCTTGCAAGGGATCATAAGCATGGTTGGAAATAGGTGTTTGTGCAAGTTGATCTCCATCATTCTAGGGGGCGTTCCGAGAACACAAACTAAAAGGTAGATTACACCTGACTTTCAAGAACCAAAGCTCTGATATCAAATAATGCTAACCTTAGGATGAAAACATAAACTAAAACCTGATTGGATGGAATTAGAACCCTAGGATCATCTTTAAAGTCAATCAAAGAGAACTTAACCCCAATCAAACCTACTAATTAGAACCAAAGTTATAACAATTTTGATCGTCACAAGTTACCTGATAAGATCAAATTAAGTTCTTGTTTAAAGAACAAAGAAGAAGTTCTCACAAAGTGAAGAAACTCTCAAGTATTTTTTTTCTCTTCCAAATCTGCTGAATTACATGAATAAGACTAAAAAATCTTTAGGGCCCTAACTGAATAAAGAAATCCTAATCAATAAGGAAAAGTTTATTACTAATCCTAAGCTGATTAGGACTTATCTAAACAACTTAAAATCCTAAACACAATCCTAATCAATAAGGATAACGTCTACTCCTTATCATAATCTAATTAGGAATTATCTAAATAAATTAAAAAAATGAAAAGTTTAAAAAATAAAAAAAATCTAAAATCCTAATCTATAGGCCCATGAATACTTGCAAATTAGGCTCCATTCATCTTGGACATCTAAATTGGGCTCCAAGCTTTATTCATCTTTTCTTTTTAGCCTCAATACAATGTAGAAAAGTGATCAATCTTGGCAATGCATCTTATTCATTTTGAACAGCCTCTTTTGCTTACATTTCCATGATTAGTCCTTGCAAAGCTTGCTCTATGCATTTAGTCTTTTCCCTAGTCGTTGAACCTTTAATTCCTTGCAAAGGATCATAAGAATGGTTGGAAATAGGCGTTTGTGCAAGTTGATCTCCATCATAAATTCTTTAGATTTTTGCTTTTACAATAATCTTTATATCTGGCTCTTAGTTAATTCTCTGGCATCCAATCTATTACATTAAATGGTGCCTTATTTATTCAATTATTTATTCATTCATTCATTCATGCATTCATTCATTTATTTACTTATTTATTTATGTAATTTTTCCTTTCATTGACAATCATACCAGAATATTAATAAAGATTAATGTTGTCAAGATAAATACATATTCATGCAACTGATTTTAGTTTTTTTTATATATATTTTAAAGTGAGATAACAAATAATTAAATGTAAGATACCATACAATAAGAAGGGAAATGCAAGCACAAATTTTAAGTTCGATGGAACCACTCATGATAAAGAAACCAGTTTACTAACAGTCAGAAGGTATTTCTAATGCTTCTACTAGGGATCCGAGGAAGTGCAAGCTAAATGCAACCATTTTATGGTGTTCAGTATATGGAAGCTAGTCCCATAATACATATTCATACTGACTAAGGGGCGATAGGTAACAGATGTAAGATAAGAAAGTAATTCTATCATTGCTGACAGAACCCTAAGAAGTTGAGAAAACAAGGAAATCCATAGTGTCCTCTACCTTAGCTTTTCATTGTTAAATGACTTCAATAGAATCACATAATCTCTGCCATTCCAACAAAACCTAAACAACTCTCTACCCAAGGTGGTACAATTCAAGCATCAGGGTGTAACACTTTTTGTCTAAGGATTCCTTCAAACAATGCATGCTGTTCAATGTGAAGATAATCTAGAGTATCAGCATGATTGATAGGAGATCACAGGTTGCTATAAATTCCAACCTAGATAACTTGGATGATTTTTTGTTATGCAATGAGCTTTTGGATTCATCTTCTCTATTAAAGAATTTAGTAAAGAGTCACATAGTGGTTGTCCTCATGGCATGATTGTGATGAAATGAAATAACCATGCATCTTGTGGAATTTTGATTTTGAAGACTTAGAGTTTAATGTACCTCTTAATCTTCCATTAGCTTACCTATAGTTCAGCCATAGAGGATGCCAATTCAATGAAATTCTAAGAGCGGATGGATGACTATTAAGGCTAATTAGTTTAAGGGTTGCCAATCAGGGGCAATTTCTAGCTTAGCTTCAAAAGTTTGTACATTTCTTATGAAATAAATTTTGATTTGTAAATAGTATGCATACTTCACTGACCATGAATTTTGTTCATAATGTTTTCCAATACTTAGGATAATGAGAATATTTTGGAAAATTTTTCTTTGGTTAGTGATCACCATTAGTTTGAGCTCTCTCAGAATGGTCCTTCACTTCTACATATATAATTCTCCCAAACATTCAGTTATAGACCTTTCACCACTACAAACTTTCTACAGCCAAATATTCTTTTCTATGGATTCCCTGAAAGTCAAACAAATAGGCTATGCTCCTAAAAGATTCAGATATTGATAGTTTGACATGTGTTAAAATAATGAGAGTAATTTTGAGATTTCCTTTATTTTGATAATTTTTTTCATAATTTCGTGAAACTCTTCCAAATCCTCAATTCAAGAAGAATGAGAGTGAACATAAGCCAAAATCTCTTTTTCCTTTCGAACAAAGCCTTTTCAAATCAATTTTTGATACATAAGGTATGAGATCTGAGATCTTTTTCAAGCTAATCTCATTTTCTTTCTTAAAGGCTCAACCAATCATTGGTGGCTATAAAGCTAATCATATTGAAGGGCATATCTTGAGCCTTTATTAAGTGCAACATCATGCTATTGAAGTATTCAAAATGATTTTGAAAAAAATAACTTTTTTTTTCTAGATAAATGGTTGACCAATTCAAATGGCTATGTTTGAAATGAAAAATGGCCTTCTTTCTCTGTCTTTTCTTAAATATAAAAAATTATTCCTTTTGTAACCCCATTTGAGCCTAATAGTTTTTTTCTTTAAACCTTAATCAAGGATCACCCTTCATACTAGGGGGCAAGTGAAGCAAGCTTTAAGATTAGAAAGGGCAAATTACATTATAAGGTTACGAGAAGAACAAATCAGATGTCATAAAGTAAATTTTGAAGAAGAAAGAAAGTTTGAATTCAAGTTCAAATATTCGAAATGAAAAAAATTTCAAGTTCTTTTAAACTAAAGAACGATGGAAGTTTTGAAGAAAGTAAAAATAAGAAATAAAGAAAAATGAAAAAGATAAAAGTTATTAAAGAAAAAAGATTTGTTTATCTTGAAAGACATGCCGAAATCAACTCTTTTAAGCCTTTAAACACCTTATTTGGGCCTATCTATCGTTTTCCTTTTAAGCCCTAAACCATGGCCTATATTACGTACCTAACAAAGTCCATTTTAATCAGACATAGCTGTCTGGGCTGTCTGGCTATTCCTAGGAAACTTTTTAAAATTTCAACTTGTTGAATGATTTTTTAGTCTTTAATAAATGATGGGGCAGGCTTAAAGGCCTAAAAATTACTTCTAAATTAACAAAAATAGTCAGCAATCAGAGAGAACCTACCATCCTAATTCAAAAATGACCCCAAACCTTTAAAAATTTCATGACCTCAATAAAAGGTTAAGTCAAATGCCCTGACATTGATTTTCCAAATAACCTTTTAAAACTTTATACCTAACCTTAAGAATTGATGCTTACCAAGATCAATCCTTTGAGTCTTGGTGTCTACTAGCATTAGTTTAACATCTGTCAAGCTATTGTATATGAAGATTAAAAGGATGTTATAACTTGATTGTTTGTCTTTCAGGGAATTCTTTAAATGAACATCCATCTGAATTTGGTCTTGTTAAACCTCGACTGTCATATCAATCTCTTCAAGACAAATTTTTACCAGTGCTACCCCATTTGTCCTTTTAAATTCATTTCTTTATCTTATTTAGAAAGGTCCCAAATGGTGATCATCAATCATAAGAAAGTTTAAACATCATGAAGAAGATAGCATTTTATTCTTTTTGATATTGGCAAATCCATGGTCAAAATAGTCTTGGAATTTTCATAGATTTTGATCAAGTAAACTTTTACCTCTTGTTAATGAGAAAGTCATCTCATTCTGCAAATCCTAAAATTTTGATAAGTCATGATATTTTTCATGATTTTAATAAAAGTTTGTAAACATGCCTCAAGCATATATTTATCTAATTGATAAGGTTGTATTATTGAGTTGATAAATATTAATATGATATTTGATGACCTTTCAGGAAAAATTGAACAATTCTTAGATTCCTAAACAAAGATTAGAAGAAAGATTTCATGGGACAAACATGGGATAACCAGTTAGTGATTTAAACCTTCAACTCCAAGTATGGGAAGAAGTCTTCAACTTTTAGTTTAACCACAGGCTTCTTTTGACAAAAGAGGGGAAATATCAATAACAACTTATGAAAACACCTTCAAATTGAGGTTCATGCTAACTCTTTTACGTAAGAAAAAATATAAAATTGTTTACAACATTTTTTGAAAATGCTTTCAGTTCCAAGTAAAAGCACACTTTCAAAAGAAAAAGATATCTTTGAAAATAGATTCAAAAAATGTCCTTAATATAGTCATCATATATACTATGCATGCATTTGCATCCAATAATTTAGAAAAAAAAAGGTAAATATGGTGCAGAAAGAGAGCAACAATCACGTTTATTGCCTTAAAATTGAAAGGTAAGTTCTTTATTTTTTCAAATTGATTGAACATCAAATGCTATCCCAAACCCTTTTAATTTGTTAACTTGTCGGCTTTGTCCCAGTTAACCTTTTTCTTCCTATTGACTTGTCGACTTTGTCTCGGTTAACCTTTTAATCCCTGTTGACTTGTCGGCTTTGTCCTGGTCAAACCTTTTACCCTATTGACTTATCGATTTTGTCCTAGTCAAGTTTTTATTCCTGTTGACTTGTCGGCTTTATCCTAGTGAACCTTTTCTCCCTATTGACTTGTAAGCTTTGTCCCAATCAACCTTTTTCTCCTTATTAACTTATCGACTTTATCCTATCAACCTTTTCTCCCTGTTGACTTATAGGTTTTATCCCAGTCAACCCTTTTATCCCTTTTGACTTGTAGGCATTATCCTAATTAAGCTGTTCTCCTTGTTGACTTCTTGATTTATCCTGGTCAACCATTTTATCCTTATTGACTTCTCGACTTTGTCTTGGTCAACCTTTTTGTCTTGTTAACTTATCAATTTTGTCCCAGTCAACTTTTTATTCCTGTTGACTTATCGACTTTGTCCCAGTCAATCTTTTATCCTTGCTGACTTATTGGCTTTATCCCGATCAACCATTTTATCCAATTAACTTATCGATTTTGTCCTAGTTAACTTTTTATTCTTATTGACTTGTAGGCTTTATCCCGATAAACTTTTTTATCACTGTTGACTTGTCAGCTTTGTGCCAGTTAGCCTTTTCTCCTTATTGACTTATCGACTTTGTCCCGGTCAACCTTTTCTTTCTATTGACTTGTAGGCTTTGTCCTAGTCAATCTTTTTATCCCTTTTGACTTATAGGCTTTGTCTCAGTTAACTTTTTCTCCTTATTGACTTATCGATTTATCTCGATCAACCCTTTTATCCCTGTTGACTTGTTAACTTTGTCCTAGTTAACTTTTTTATCCTGTTGACTTGTTAGTTTATCCCAGTCAACTTTTTATCCTTGTTGACTTGTCGACTTTCTCCCTATCAACCTTTTATCTCTATTGAGTTGTTAGTTTTGTCCTAGTTAACCCTTTTATCCTTATTGACTTGTTGGCTTTGTCCCAGTCAACCTTTTCTCCTTGTTGACTTATAGGTTTTATCCTAGTCAACCCTTTTATCCTTGTTAACTTGTCAAATTTATCCCAGTTAACCTTTTATCCCTGTTGACTTGTCAGCTTTGTCCCAGTCAACCTTATTTTCTTATTAATTTGTCAGCTTTGTCCTAGTCAAACTTTTTACTTATTAACTTATTGGTTTTATCCCGATTAACTTTTTATCTTTGATTGACTTTGTTAGTTTTATCCCGATCAATATTTTATCTTTGTTCGCTTGTTGGTTTTGTCCCGATCAACCCATTATTGACTTTGTCGATTTTATCACAGTCAACCCTTGACCTATGTTGACTTGTTGATTTTGTCCTGGTCAACCTTTTCATTTGTTGACTATAGGTTTTATCCCAGTCAACCCTTACCTTTGTTGACTTATAGGTTTCATCCTAGTCAATATCCTATTCAACTCTGACCTTTGTTGACTTGTCAATTTTATCCTGATAAACCTCTTTTATATGTTGGCTTATAGGTTTTATTTCGGTCAACGCTTACTTTGGTGACTTGTTAGTTTTACCCTGGTTAACCCTTTTAATTTGTTGACTTGTAGATTTCATCCCGGTCAACTCTTTTCATTTGTTAACTTGTTAGTTTAGTCCCGGTTTACTTTTTATTTTTGTTAACTCATAGATTTTGTTTCAATCAACCTTGTCTTTGTTGACCTATAGGTTTTGCCTCAGTCAACCCCTTACCTTTATTGACTAGTAGGGTTTTATCCCAATCAGGTCCTTTTACTTGTTGACCAACATGGTTTTGTCTCGCTAAGCTACTTGTGACTTAGGTCTCGCCCTAGTCACCATTTAATTTAAGATTTCTCCTTAGGGCTAATTAGCCTTTATTTTCATTTTTAGTTTAGTTTATTTTTTAAACTTAATGAGCCAAACGAAATTATGTTTATTTGGTCTTTGCCCTGTTCCTCATTCTCAACAACGGTCAAAGAAGGGCAGTTGTAGACACATAATTTCGTCCGAGTCTTTTTACTAATAATCCTGAATATCTGAGATCAAGAACTTAATGGCCATCCTCATTGAGAATGATATTTTTTAGATGAACAAGACATTTTTAAGACCTTTTTAGACATAATTTAAATAACTGTAAGTACATGAGAAAAAAACATATTTTGATTTTCTTATTTTGGATATATAAAATGAATATTTAAGAACAATTTATTTTTAATATTTTCTTGCAAAAATTTTGAAAATCTACTATTACGAATGATATCATAGTCAAATTTCCTATTTTTAAGAATTTTTTAAGAATGTTTTGTTAAATTTGAGAAATTGAGCTTCGTATATTTTTACTATAACTATGTGGTATTTATACTGATATGCACTTCTAAAAATTAGAAATATTCAATGAAAAAATGTGTCAGCATTTTATGCTATAAGGTGTCAAGTTGCCCATATTTGTAATTAATTTTGAATTTTTTTCACAGTATCGCCGGTATTGTACTCATGAAATTTTTCTGATAAAATTATTTTGAATTTTGAATTTTGGATTTTCTTCTTTATCTTTTTATAAATTAATATTTTGAATAATATGTTTTATTTAATTCATTTTATGTAATTTTTATTGTATTTTTAGGAAATTTTTCAGTTCTAGAATACAAACTTTTTGCTATCTGTAAAATTTTTGGTGTAATTTTCTTGAGTTTTGAATTTTAAAATTCCTTAAATATTCACATTCCACTACCATTAAATCAGTTTTTCAAAATTAATTTATTTGTTATGAATTTTAGAATTTTTTTCCTTTTTAAAAATACGGAGTTTTTTACTCCACGAATTTTTTTGGAAAGATTTTTCTAAGTTTATATATATATTTTAAATTCCTTAAATATTATTATTTAATTCATATTAAATCAATCTAGGAAAATTTCTTTTATTTTGTTAGTTTTACATTATTCTTTTGAAATTCTTCTGTTTCTAAAAAATGAAGTATTCTACTTCGTAATTTTTTTAGAAAAATTTTTCTTAGTTTATAATTTTTAAAATTATTTAAATATTATTTTTAATCCATGTTAAATCATTTTGAAAAATTCAATTTATTTTATGAGTTTTAAAATTTTTTTCTATTACCAAGTTACGGGTTTTATACTACGTAAATTTTTTCAATGAGATTTTCTCAAGTTTTTAATTTTTAAATTTTTTTAAATATTATTATTTAATTCATATTGAATCAGTTTTAAAAATTTTAATTTATTTTATGAGTTTTAGAATTTTTTTTGTTACCTGGATACGGGTTTTATACTCCGTAATTTTTTTTCACTGAGATTTTTTTCGAGTTTCTATTTTTTAAATTTATTTAACTATTATTATTTAATTCATATTAAAACATTTTTGAAAAATTCAATTTTATTTTATAAGTTTTAAAATTTTCTCTATTACCGAGACACGAAGTTTTCTATTCGTAATTTTTTTGGTAAGATTTTTCTAAGTTTATAATTTTTAAAATTCCAAAAATATTATTGGTTAAATCATATTAAATCAGTTTTGAAAATTTTAATTTAGTTATGAGTTTTGCATTTTTTACATAAAATAATTTTTTTCAGTAAATGTTTTTTCTCGTAAAATTTTATGAGTTTGTCACTTTTAATATTTTTTTGTAAATAAAAAAATTGTTTTATTATTAAATTAAATTAAATTAATTATATGAAATTTTATTTTAAACACATAATTTTTAATTTTTATAATTTAGTATTTTTAATTAATTTTTTTACGGTATAATTTTTCATATATTACAAATATCTCACAAAATCTCCTAAAATAGATGATGTCATGCATGACATCATCCATAAAAAGACAAAAACAATTAATTTAAACCAAATCCATAAAAAAAGAAATCAAATCAATCAAAAAAATAAAATAAAAAATAAAAAAAATTTCCTAGAAATTACTAAGGAGGTTTTAGCCCATGGTATTTTTCCAACCATGTGGCCGTCCTCCACCTCTATAAATAGAGGTGGTTTGTGTTGAATGGGTTTTTTTTTTTGTTTATTTTTTGAAAGGAAAACACAAAAAAAAACAAAAATATTAGTTTTTTTAGTTTTTTTTTAAGGTAAATACACCATTCTTCTTATTCTTCTTCATTTGATTCTTTTTTTTCATCTTATTTATGAGTTAAATCCATGTTAAGGCTCATGGATTTCCATCCATGTTGAAAGGCTAAACATGGTGATTTTAGGGTTTTTTAATTTTATTTTTGTAGCACTTTTTTTATGAAATGTTATTTTTACTATTGTTAATATGATTTTGTTATGATTATATTTAAATTTTAATTATTTCTTTTGTGTTATTTTGATAATTAGTATTTTGATTGATTTTATTTTGTGCTTATTTTATACTTTATGTTTATTTAAGCTTAATAATGGTTGTTTATGTTATTTTCATGATTTCTTTTATCAAATTATGCATAAATCACATGCTTTTTCATCTTAGCTAAATTTGTTTGGGCTTGATAATGATGACTTATGCTTATTTTCCTTTAATTTTAGGGTTTTTAGGTTATTTTGTAATATTTGTAAACTTAGGGACTAAATTGCAAAATTCATGACAATTTTTTTACGCCATTTGTGGCTTGGTCAAGAGCCTTATGGACCTTAAGAAATCTGATTTATGAGTTTGCAAACAATTTTTAGGCATTTCTAATACTTTAGGGGATCATTTTGAAAATATTAGAAAGTTTAGGGATTAAATTGTAAAATATGGAAATTATATTTTATGGCTAAAAATGCTTGGCCAAACCTTTTTGCATATTGTTATCATGACACTTATGTTGATTCTTTGCTAGTTTAATGATTTTTAATGATTTTTTGGTGGTACTTTACCATATAGGGGTTAAAATGTAATTTTATAAGGTTTAGGGGTTACTTTGTAAATTGTTAAAAAAAACTTGGGTAAGGTATTTGGCTGAATCTTTATTAATGTATTGGCTACATTTTCATGCATAATTTCATATGATTTTTTTTATGATTTTTAGGTTATTTTATTATGTAGGGACTAAATGAAAATTTAAAAAAATTTAGGGACAAAATAGCAAATTTTCATATTTAGGGGGTAAAATCTATATTTCATAAGTTTTAACGATTTTGATATATTTCTATGGCCTTTCATAAGGATATTGAAAATTTCAAAACTTTTCATATTTGTTTGGTCTTCCAAAGGATACGAAATGTTAATTTTCAAAAATTTAGGGGCTTGATTGTAAATTTTGCATTTCAAGTCAAACTTAAACTTTTAGCTTTTCCATTTAGACTAAATTCATCTACTTTTCATAATTTTAGTGTCCATTAGGGTATCGGGATACTTTCATGTCGAAGGTATACCCTAGAGACATTTTGGTAGTTTTTCTAAAATCGAGTCCTAGATAGTAACTGAGATGCTTTTACGCCAAAAGTGCACATTTAGGATAGGTTCATCCAATTTTTATCATTTTAGTGTCTATTAGGGGGTACCGTGATACTTGTCATGTCGAAAGTATACCCTAGGGGTATTTTGGTAATTTTTCTAAAATCAAGTCCTAGATTGTAACTGAGATGCTTTTATGCCAAAGGTGCACATTTAGGATAGGTTTATCCAGTTCTCATCATTTTAGCACTTGCTAAATTTACCGAGATACTTTCACGTCAAAGGAATACCAAAGGGCATTTTGGTAAATTTACTCATCGAGATGCTTTTAGGCCAAAGGTGAATATTTAAGATTGGTTTAGCCTTCTAAGCTCATTTTAAGGTCCATTAGAGTTACCGGGATACTTTAATGTAGAAGGTATACCTCAAGGGCATTTTTGTAATTTTGCTCACTAGGATGTTTTTACGCCAAAGGTGAGTATTTAGGATTGGATTAGTTTTCAAGGTCATTTTAAGGTCCATTAGGGGTACCGGGATATTTTCTTATCGAAGGTATACCCTAGGGGCATTTTCATAATTTTTCTTATCAGGATGCTTTTATGCCAAAGGTTAAAGTTTAAGGTTCCTTTAGCCTTTTAAGGTTATTTTTGAGTCCATTAAGGGTATCAGGATACTTTCATGTCGAAGGTATACTCTAGGGGCATTTTTATAATTTTTCTCACCAGGGGACTTTTATTTCAAAGGTGAAGGTTTAAGGTTTCTTTAGCCTTTTAAGGTCATTTTTGAGTCCATTAGGGGTACCGGGATACTTTCATGTCGAAGGTATACCTCAAGGGCAGTTTTATAATTTTTTTACTGCGTGCGTTATTGTCGATGGTAAACCTTAGAATATTTTAATTTTCCTTAGAACTAAATCCTAAGTAGTTACCAGGTGCCGTAGTGTAGATGTTAAGCCTTAGGAATATTTTAATTTTCCTTAAAACACAATCCTAAGTAGTTACCGAGTGCCTTAGTGTCGATGGTAAGCCTTAAGAATATTTTAATTTTCCTTAGAACCCGATCCTAAGTAGTTACAGGGTGCCTTACTGTCGCTGGTAAGCCTACCTTAGTATCGATGGTAAGCTTTAGGAATATTTTAATTTTCCTTAGAACCCAATCCAAAGTAGTTACCGGGTGCCTTAGTGTCGATGGTAAGCCTTAGGAATATTTTAATTTTTATTAGAACCAAATCCTAAGTAGTTAACGAGTGCCTTAGTGTCGACGATAAGCCTTAAGGATATTGTAATTGTTCTTAAAACCTAGTCTTAAGTAACCACCGAGTGTTTCTATGTCGAAAGTATACTTTAAGGATAGGTTCATTTTTTTTATCATTTAGTCCTTGGATTCGAATTAGTAGTTCAGTGTCTAGACTGAGTCATTGTCCTTTATTTTTGTTTCAAATAAAATTCGTATGTCTTTGAAAAATAAAGACAATGTCTCGGAGTTAGAGTGGTGTGTGAAATTCCTCCCACCCACATGTGATAGGGGTTATATGGATCATTCTAATGATGAGGTACCCTTTTCAAAATAGGAATTGAGAATTTTATAGAAATAAAAAGCCTTTCAAATTCTACCAATTACTCAAATAGGATGTGAAAAACATTTTTTAGAACCTTTTATGTCTTTTTTGTTCTCCGTTGGGGTATAAAAAGGAATAATGAAAACTTTCATGTCCCATTGGTTTTTCGGTGAGGGTGCGTAAGATGTTTTAATTTTTTTAAAATGTAAAACCCTGATTTTCTGTCATGGAATAATAAAATCTTATTTGAACAATACGGGAATTGTAATTAAATGCCACATTTTAAAGCTGAATAAAAATTAAAATTCAAGTTAGCACATAATTAATAAGGTACTGATTCTTGGGCATCACGAGAGGGTCGATCCTTACTTGTGATTGTAATCGACTCCGGGACCCTTTTTTATAATCTCTGGTATGATTATGGGCCTTGGAATTTGTATTCTAGGGTTTCGTAACCCTTGAAATACAAACTCCAGTAGGTGACCAATCTCACCTAACCCAAATAGATTG
>JBBYHM010391593.1:0-12769 GCA_038381775.1 Adansonia rubrostipa | reverse complement strand
ATACATATAGTTTCAAGCAGATCTGAAATGCTGAAATGAAGAAATCACTAATTTTGAAATTGTCGTAGTAATATAGTAGTTAGCTCTTAGATGAAGAAAGCATACTGGAAAAATTTGTATGGGGCCAGTTTTCTCACCAAAAGTGAGGTGTCCCAAGATAAGCAGCTATATATGGAAGATTTAAGTATCGGATAGATATATTCAACGAAAGGAAAGATACAGTAAGTAATATGGAGCTACCCTTTCAGGAATCGGAGTTGTGCTAGCTTCTTCTTCAACTCCCACTATTTTGTCAGCACTCCTGCCCTCCATCTCAATATCTTTATCTGCCACTACCTCCACTATGTTGAAAGCCGGTTGACCCACAGCCAAAGGTGCAGCCTCAGGAAGAACCTGACGAGGCTCTGTGTCTAAATCTATCAACCTAACACCCCGGCCTCTACCAGCCGCTGCTGGCCTTGTGGGTACTGCAGGTGAGGGCCCCTTGGCTACAGCTGCAGCATTACCCCTTCCTCTTCCACCGCCTCTCCTCCTGGTTCTGTTTTGAGCAGGTGGTACTAAATTCTCTGCTTGATCAACCGGTTGATAAGGAGGTTGAAGATCATCAAGGCGTTTCGATCTTCTAGCTCCGCTTCTCAATTCTGGCATCCTCAATCCATGCAATTCACATTCCACTTAATTCCCTCCCCACCTGTCTGGATCTTCCGTAACTGAAAACCTAACAAACTTTACCACTATAGAAACTAATAAACACATGTTATAAGCAAAACAACACATATTTGGAAAGCTCGTATAATCAATAACTAAATATTAAACTTTTTTAACATACCCTTACGCAAATAACTAAGAATTTACATAAGCTTTATCTATCATGACATTTCCAGAAATCAAATTATAAACAATAATAACACAATCAGGGATTATCAAAATGACTAGACAAACAGTTCCTACTATAATTATCCACTATGTAGCTATCTCAAAGAAGATATATCGAAGACACTATTTTAGCAAATATCCTTTAAAAAAATCTATTTTTGCCCCTATAAAGCAAATGTAGCTAAAAGCATACAAAATTCTATCAGTCATTTTAAGTATCGAACATAACAAATATCAATCATTTACAATAACAAAACAGCAATCTTTGAGGTTATTAAATCAATCAAACAAAAGAACAAACCTCAATCAACAATATTCATATTTCATCACCCCCAAAAACGATATAAATATAGAAAAATTCCAAGCTTTACTTTTTATAATCAGTTTAGACCAGATTCTCTGTAAACAAACAACCCTCAATCTGATCATTCAACTTTTCAGAAAAAATAAATAACCAAAAGTAGAACTGATCATCAAACCAGCTAAAACAATATATATTAGAAAAAAAGAACTCACAGATCAATTATCCTCAAGAAACTTGATGGGTCAAGCTTAGATCCTTTAAAAATTGTTCAGATAACACATTTTTAGGATTAATTTTCAAACCCAAGATATAAAAATCAAAACTTGAAAAAAAAAAAAAGGACAGTCTTCTTCTTTGGATTATTGGGGATAAAATGAAAATAGAAAGTAGGCCAAAAATTAGGGTAATAAGAAGAAATATGGAAAAAGAAAATGTTTTTTTTTTTTTTGTTTTCTTGAGAGATTGATTGAATTGAAATGTAAGAGAAGATAGAGAGGAAGAATTGCAAGTAGTGGGTATTTGGGTGAGGGTCAAGCAAAAAGGAAAAAAAATAAAAATAAAAATAAAAATGTAAATAAGTGGTGAAATATTTTATAGATCCTATATATTTGGCTTGTTTATATTTTAATTTTTTTAAAAAAATATTATATTGAATTAAAATATTAAAAATAATTTTTAAAAATATGAAAACAAATCCAAATTTATAAATATTATTTTTTTAAAAAAATTATAATTTAACTAAAAATAACTATCAAAATTAAGTTTGTTTGATGTAAAATGATAAATATGGACAAAATTTCAATGCAAAATATGAAATTAATTTTTTTATTTTTCACATATATAATAAATTTTTAGAAGTACATTTAAAATGTAAATCAAAATTTTTATAACTTCTTTTGAATATATGCATAGACAGAAATATTAAAAAAAAATTAATGTGGGGTTTTTTTTTTACATAAATTGTTTTTAATTGTCAATAATTTTAAAAGAAGAAACAATTTGTATTTTTTTTTAATTTTATGTGAGTAATAAAACATGATTAGACATGCAAATGTAGAAATTTATTAGTCAAAAGGGATTTTTTTTTTTTGGGAAATTCGGACCTACAAAGCCCTAACATTAATTGATTTTACAATATTATATACTATATAACTATTTTGCTATATCTATTTTGTCAATTATATAATTTAACATTATAACCATAGATTTAGATTGATTTTTGGATTGACCAAATTGCCAATATAATGATTCAAATTATATAAGACTTTCCTTTTGGTTCTTGGGTTAGATTGACCTTGTAATTTAATAAATTTGAATACAACATAAAAAATATAAAAAATTTAATAAAAATAAAATAATATAAAATATATGATATAATATGTTTAAACACGATTAAGATAATATATTTAATATACATGTTAAGTTTGTATTTAAATTTTTAATATATTTAATAATTTATGTTATATTTATATTTATATAATTGGTAAATTTTTTTTAAAAAAGATCATATTATATATATGTCTTCACCTATAATTGTACCGGTTAGAGTACACATTCTTATATAATTTAACAATATTAGTATAATAAAAAAAATTAAAACTAAAGTATCATCGTTTATTATTATTTAAAATATGATAAAATATTAAATTATTATTTTAATTAATGTTTATATATTTTTATAATTAAATTTAAATTAAAATATTATTTTAATTAATAAATAATAATCCAAGCAATTTGGTTAAAAAAATAATTCAAAGTCTGATTTTTCTTTTACTAATTAAGGCTTTGGCCCAATTGAAACCCAAACCTAAGTAGACTAAATTAAAAGTTCACCAAATTTCAAGGGTATCCAATTCTAAGACACAAAAGAAACAAATTAAAAGGAAAAAAAAAAAAAGAAAAGCCCAGAATCAAACAAATTATTAATCTTCAATATATATATATATATATATAAAAGAAAAAAGCTAGAATGGAAAGAAATCTCGATATGGAAAGTGGTGTCAACTGTCATGGAGGCATTTGAAGTCACCGTTTGTCCATTTTGGAGTGATTATTACCCAAAGGAAAAATCCAATCTCTTAAAAAGGAAAAAAATTAAAAAAAAAAAATTGTGAAAAGCCTATGAGTTAGGTGTTCTATTTTACTTTTCTTTGTATTTACTCTTAAACCCCACTGCATTAAAGGTTGTCTTTGTGTTTTTGGCGGCTATACCTTCTCCACTGCTTTTCTTCTTCTTCTTCTTTTTTTTTCTTCCAATTCTAGGGTTTTATTATTCTCCTTCTTTCCCGTTCTACTTCTTGCTTTCTCTCTCTAAATCTAGACCCTTGATATTCTATCATGGCAAATTCTGATCGTATCCTTGCTAATTTTAGTCCTCTGGGTATGATTTGATTTTGTAGGTTTGTTGATAAACGTTTTTGTTTTCTTTTTTTTTTATTGGGATTTAGCATTTTTCCTTTTAGTTCTTGATGATTTCCTTATTGTTTTGAGTGTTAAACTCATTAGTATATATTTTTGGATTAAACTTTAATGGGTATTTGATTTTTGTATGGGTTTGGTGTGGTTTATTCAAAAGTTTTTGTCTTTTCCTATTGGTTTATGTTAATTTTCATTTCTTTTTAGTTTTATTTTTATTTTTTTGGATTTGAGTTAGATGGTTTTTGAAGTTCATGAATTTGATTTTTTTTTTCCTTGGACTTTTTGCTGTTTGAGATTTTTTTTATGTGATTTTCTAGATGGGTTTTAGTAGGGTTTACTGAAAAGTTTTCTTTTTTCAATTGACTTATGCTTAATTCTATAACTCTTAGTTAAAAATTTCATCATTTTATAGATTTGTTTTGATGGTTCTTGGACGCTTATCAATTTGAATGAGTTTTTTTATCTTTGAATCTTTGCTTGATTGCTATTTGTAGATTGATATAAATTTATTGGATGGTTTATATGATATTTGATATCTTGAAGCTATGGTTTCTTGTTGCCTTTAAGTGATATGCTTTGGATATATCTGAACTTTTGTAGAGTTTAATTTTTTAAAATTCTTGGTTTTATTTTTCTCCTTTACGTCTAAAATCACAGAAGTTGCAGATTCACTGGAGAACTTGTCTCTAGATTCACAATCCGTGACCATGACAGTTCCCGAGCCCACCAATAAGGTAGTACTTAGATTGTGAGATTCTCGTTTCTTAGTCTTGTTATTGCTATAAGTTTTACCTTTTATTAGTTGACCCTTGCCACCTTCCTTAACAAGCTTTTGAGCCTCTTTTGTGCCGTCTCCCTCATAGAAGCCGCTGGGTTGATCACGAGGGCCGAATGCTATGGTAGAGAATGCTGTAATAATAATTGGGCCATGAGAGACCTTATTAAGTATTGAAAAAGAAAGGGAATGCTAATAGATCCTGCCGGGGAGGTGATATTAGTTTCAGGTCAGAGAGAAGCCTGGCCCGTAAGGTGGCCCCCTTAAAAAACCCACTAATTAATAAGAAGCTTTTGTCTCAGCTCGTGTCAAATAGGCCTCGCAGTTTGGTTTCCCTTGAAAAATGGTTTCAGATAATAATTTTTCTACTTGTAGAGATCGATTAGTAGGTT
The DNA here is from genome assembly GCA_038381775.1 of Adansonia rubrostipa. Classification (NCBI taxonomy): domain Eukaryota; kingdom Viridiplantae; phylum Streptophyta; class Magnoliopsida; order Malvales; family Malvaceae; genus Adansonia; species Adansonia rubrostipa. The sequence continues at coordinate 8,004 of JBBYHM010391593.1, read as the reverse complement.
ATTGATTTTATTAGATTCTGGTGCAATTTGAGCCTCATAATTGAATAGGGTTTCTTGGTTACTTGTATACACTGGTTGTTGTCAATAGCCCTCTTTGTGTGGTCATTAACTCAAGATTATGATGTTGGTAAGTGGTGATGAGAATAACGCAAAATCCTTTGAGAGATTAATGAATATATGTTGTAGTAATTATCACAATTGATTTAGGAAGAAAGCTAATGCTTTCTTGAAGTTGCTCTGAAACTTATCATTGACAATTTGGTTTTTGTATAATGGTTTGACTAACATTTAGATGGTATGGAGTTTTTAAATGGTTCCACTAACATTTTTATTTTAATGGATTTTGAATTTGGAAATTTTGAGTTGTTCTTACTGTTATTTGGAAGATAGAGACATGAATAATTGTTAACCTGTCAATTTTGGGAACCTATACCTAGAGAATTTTTGGTTGCTTGATCAGTCCGAGTTTTGTATTTGATAGGCTTAATGTCTATCAACAGGATTTTTGTGGTGATAATGGCTCTTATATGTACCAGCAAACTTATGGTTTTTTGCCATATGGGGCATATTCGGTGCCCAGTTCGCCAATTCCTACCATGGGACATGATGGTCAGCTGCATGCGCTGCAAGAATACCATTATCCAAGTCCATATTACCAGCCACCTCTGCAAACCAGTCAAGCTGGTGTTTCTCAAGTGGCGGTTTCACCTGTCGTAAGTGATCAAGCGTCCTTATCCATTGAAACAAATGAAGGAAATTCGACTACTTTAGCAAACGGGGCCTTGAGTGGTAATAATGTATCAGGGTCATTGAAATCGACTTCTAAAAGCTCCTTTCTAAATCCTAATGCTTCCTACAAAAGAGGAGGCTTGCCAACAGGTAATCTATTCCAAGGTTATCAGGATCCGAGGTTTAGCTATGGTGGAATTCAGTCAACGATTCCTTGGTTAGATATGTCGATGTCTTCTAATGGTCAATCCAAACATGCTACAAATAGTTGGTTCTCTTCATATACGAACAACATTTCATCTGGCAGGAATCAGAACCTTCACCCCTTCCCTCATCTTGTGGTATGTTAAAACTGCTTCATTACTTAGATCTGAATCCCTGCTATATATATATATATATATATATATATATATTTATATCATTTCTAATCCAGACATATGTACTGCATAAGTAGATTGATGGATATACTAGGTAGATAGACATAAGAATTTCTTGTCTCACTTATTTCATCATCAATTGACCTAGTTGTTCTGGATGCAGAATTTGCACAATGCAAGACCGTCATCGGGTGTAGCCCAAGCATATGGATACATGAACCACATGTACCCCAACAACATGACGTACAATCATTATGGTAACACCATCAGAGGTGGTTTTGGTTTTGGATCATATGGTTATGATACCTGGAAGAAAGGACTTGGGTGGTATTCTGTTGGTAACAACAACGAATCGATGGGTCATGGTAATGGAAAAGAAAATATGGGTGGTTTAAGCGAGCTGAACAAAGGACCTAGAGTAAAAGTGTATAAAAATCAGGAACAGAACCTTCCACCGACCGAAAGCGATAAGGAGATCGGTGTTTCTCATACTCCAGATATGGAGCAGTGTAATAAAGAAGATTTTCCTGAGAGTTACTCAGATGCGAAGTTTTTTGTCATTAAATCCTATAGTGAGGATGATGTCCACAAAAGTATCAAATACAACGTGTGGGCCAGTACATCTACTGGCAACAAGAAACTCGATGCAGCATTCCATGAGGCCAAGGAGAAGCCTGATGGCTGTCCTGTATTTCTATTGTTCTCGGTGAGTATGATTAACATTATATCGGCTGTCTTGATTTAGTGATTATATGATTTGCTTGATTTTTACTAAGTCTGAACCTTTTCTAGGTTAATGCTAGTGGACAATTCGTTGGATTAGCAGAGATGGTGGGTCCAGTTGATTTTAACAAAACTGTAGAATACTGGCAACAAGACAAGTGGACTGGTTGCTTCCCTGTGAAGTGGCACATCATCAAGGATGTGCCGAACAACTCACTGAGGCACATAACACTTGAGAACAATGAGAATAAGCCTGTAACTAATAGTAGGGACACCCAAGAGGTATTCACTCTCTCTCTCTCTCTCTCCCCCCCCCCCTTCTGTGTATGTTTGTGTACTATGTTACCCGGACTTAAGGATGGGTGTCCGATATGTGTATGTGTCCGACACGGGTATTTCAGGGAAAATGAAGAGTCGGAGTAACATAGTTATCTGAGTGTCTGTTATATTTCTCCTTTTTGTTATTTTCATCGTTCTCATTGTAAAAATAGTTGGTGGCTGGTGGCTATAGGTTAATTTGGAGCAGGGGGTTCAAATTCTCAAAATCTTTAAGGATCATTCCAGTAAGACATGCATTCTTGATGATTTTGAATTTTACGAGGCGCGTCAAAAGATAATCCAAGAGAGAAAGGTTAAGCATCAACTGTTAAAAAAACAGGTAATTTCTTACTCTTGGTTGAATCTAGTTGAATCTGATAAATGGCTTGCATAAACTGATTTAAATATCAACTACTTCATATTCTTCCTAAACAGGTTTCGAGTCTTAACTATGATGTTGTAACCGATAACAAAGAAAATACAGCAATATCAAATGAGACTTTGGAAAAATCTGTGGAGGCAGCCTCGATAGAAGACGAACTAACTGTTGTATCAACAGCAGCAAGATAGTCAAGGCGAACGGAGGTGGGAAACCCTTGGAAGAGAATGGCATCAGTTGCTGCAACTGAAGAATGATAGGACGAAAGCAGTTTGATCGTAGAGAGGGCTTGCTAATTTGCTTTCTTAGATATAGAAAATAGGATTTTGTACTTTTGGTTAGTTATTAACAAGTTAAGCTAATTCATATCAAGCTGCAATTGTGAGACAGAATCTTACTGCTCTCAAGTAGCCTCTTTGAGTTCATATCGTTGTCATTTTCATCTATTTTCTTTTGTTTTTATTAATGTGAAAAGAGTTGAGGAGGAGAAAGAAAAGCCTAAGGAGAAAGAAGTTACTCCATTTTGCATGTTGCATTTGATTAGGACATAGCTTCTTTATTTTTACCTAATAATTTTTATTTTAGTATGCTGAAGCTTTGTTATCCGGATTTAGAAGTTAGTGTAGGATGTAGGAATATGTCTTTTGGATTTAAAAGTTAGTGTTGGGTATAGATATATATCTTTTACGGATTTGTTTAATTTTTTAATATATATATATATATACACACTTAAAGAATCATACCTAGATTTATTAATTTTGATTCGAACTAAAAAAATTTAATCAGCTTATTTGAACTCAAAACTTAATTCAACCTTATTTGATAAAAAAAAGATCAGTAACTTGAAATCAATCAATTTGAATTCAAAAAATATTTAAACTAAAAATGATTCGAATTTACAATGATCGAAACTCAAAATGATTTGTGTTCATTTAACTCGAGTGTTATTGATTAACTTAAAATGAAAATAATCTAAAATTAAAATGATTTGAAATCAAAATGCTTGAAACTTGAAATGATTTAAAATAAAAATAATTCAAACTTGAAAATAACTTAAAATTTTAAAATTTTGAATTGATCCGATCCGATTCAGAATAAAATTAATTTATCCAATTGACAGATTTAATCCCATCTAACTCATAGGTTTAATCATACTTTTTTATGAGTGTTCGAATATATTTTGAATATAAGTATTAAAATTCACTAATTTATTGATGAAATATTGACATTCTGTTAAGCAACATGATGATAAGTTAGAACTTGCTTTTTAAAACTTGAAAATTGACTCGGTTTATGATACCTTTATTATGTGACATCCAACCACAAAATCAGCAGCAAATTTCACGTTGTGATAACTATTTAAATAAGACAGGTTGTCCCCTTTTGTCCGTTAAGCATAGCAACAGCAGTGATAGAAAAGAACAATGGCCGCAAAGGATGTTAACCTTAACTACTGCCATATTTAGACATTTGAACTTCAAGAAAAGAGGAGGCTCCGTCCGCCATTAATGGACTCAAAGGCTGTTCTTATCGCTCACGTATCCACCTTTATCTTCCCCTTTTTAACTCTTCTCCCCATCTGAAGCAACGAAATCTAAATCTTCAGGATGGTTCGTGTCCTACACTTTTTGATCATGTAAAGAGAAAAACAGCAGTTCGGGTTCGACTTCGCGAAACATAAAAGAGATACTATATTTTCAACAATAGATCTGACTTATAACTCAAAAAACTCAATCAATTCACTTGAATTTAAAACTCGATTTAACTAAAAAAAGTTAAAAATTCAAAACAGATGAATTTAAACCCAAAATGATCGATCTGAATCCAACTCAATTCGTCCAATTGACATGTCTACACAACTATTAGGATTGAAAGAGTTGGACTACACAAGAACGAGTAAATTAAGTTGGAACAACATAGAAGCTTTCATCCTGAATAGCTGAACATCAGCCCAGAAGAATGAAGCGATAAGAACTGCAACTGTAATTAAAACTAGGCCGAAAAACATTACAGAAACTGCCTTCTTGCGAGCTTTCTCATGTCCAGACTCTAGAGTTTCGGTTTTATTCACAGCAACAGCCTCATGAAACCCCCGGGCATTGACATCAGCAGGAGTTTCATCAGTTGATGATAGAAATTCAGAGACATCATAAAATTCCTCACCTTCGGTATGAATCTTCGATCTCATAGATCATACCATGCCGAAAACGGTTATGGTTCGAGGTTGGAATTCTGAAAGTTCTGGACTGTTTCTCCGAGTGATCCGAGTTAAATTCAATAGGATCTTGAAGAAAGCGGACAAGCTTCCTTGGAGTTGTAACGTGGTTGCCTATATCAATCCGAGAACGCGATCTCTGAAGCACGAACATAACAAGGCAAAAGCTGTTTACAGAGCGATAATATCAACAAAACCGAAAACGAACAAACAATTTTTGAGCATTTTACCTGAGGACTTGGAGTGGCACTCCTTGGTAGGCCATTTCTAGGACTTCGATGCAAGAATTGCGATTCGTCCGAGTACTCCGATCCGTGAGTGCTAAGTGCTTGATGATCAGAAGTTGAACCACATATGGAATTTCCCCAAGCCACTGCGGAGAACAAACCACCTTTAAGAGATACATCTACACCTCCATTTTCGTATCTCTGAAGCTCCCCATTCACAATCCTTTGGTCATATTCCATGTTGATAGACATTCGAGACGTTGAAACTGGTGACTTGAGCAAAGAATCAGATTCCATAAAGGAATCAAGCGTTTGTGATTCGGGTGAAGTAGTTGCAGGAGATTGATCTCCAGTATGAACTAAGTTCCTTCGACAAGTCTCTCCTACCAAAATTCGACCCGATAACTGAACCGTTACTATTTTCAGATTTCGATCCTATCTCCCGTGCTATTTTCCTCGAAGCTTCATACGCAGCCCCCTTGACGTAAGCCATTTGATGGGATCGATACATCTCCATCTCTTCCATAACCGAATCCACCTCGGAGAATATGCTCCTAGGATCCAAACACTTCATCAAGAAATTTATCATTTGTATTGCTGAAAATCGTAACTGCGAATTACCTTCGGTAAGTCTGGCATTCAATATTCTCAACCCGGATATTATTAACAATCTAGCATATGCTTCAACAATCAGAGCATTATGCTTTGCTAAAGCCATAACCAGTCCCATATGCGCATTCGTCTAAGTAGACTTCCCCTACAATGCCGCGGCCGCATTTTGACAGACTTTTTTCACCATCTCATCGGAAGCAAACCGCCAGTCATCTGATTCCACGAGGGCCTTCAAACAAAGCGCAGCCCAAAAGCGCAGCCCCCGAACTCAAGCTCTCTTGACAGCTCAAAAGAGATTCCGAAAGAGGCTTATAAAGTGAGTGAATTATATGCCTTTTCTTATCTTCCGGAGTTGTCAGATCAATCCCATATCTTGCAATCGCGGATACGACCTTCGAACATGCTTGCTGAAGAGGGAAAGAGCCTGCACTCGAAGCTAATGTCTTGACAATAGTCGAGATGATACTATCGATCTGAGGAACGATCTTTGCGCCATGGACGCGAGCAAGAACCTTATAGAGTTAAATCGTGTATTCACTGGAAACACACCCTGTTTCTTTGGTCTCGGAAACTTGAGCAAGAAACACCGGCACTGCCTCCGAATCCAACTCTCTCACATATGATTTCAATGCTGCTATTGCTGATTTTCGACTACCATCATCCTTGTCAGGATTGACTAATTCGCGACGCAGAATCGGACTTCTACCCATCAATTACCTGAAAATGAAGAACAAGACAAGCCGTCTTCTTCACTGGCAAAGCACTTGTCTTTATAACCATAGACCAACATAAAAAAGGGAAAACGGTTTAATCTTTAACAAATTTGAAGAGCCTTCTTAACTTCCAAGTTGTAAACAGAAAACCAATAATTAAAAACATAAACTTTGTGTGGGTTTTTTTCTAATGAAATTTTGTCGAACTTTTAAGGTTTTTAGGGCGTTACCTTTTTTTGTTTTTGGTATTAATATTTCGAAAGCTGTCTGATTGGGGGATTTCCACTTTTTTTTTTTACGATGAAATTCAAATCTTTCTCCGAAATCCCACAGCTGTCCTGTGGGTCCTACTGTGAAATCTTGTCCGAATTTATGATTATGCCCTGTGAAAATCTTCGGGCAATTTTTTTTTTTTGTTTTTATGCTCAACATTTCGGACAAAGATTACGACAAGATATGTTACGACAAGATATGTCCAAATTAGAATTCCCTTTCTTTTTCCATTTTTCTCCTCTTCTAAGTTAAAAAAAACCGTCATAAGTATAATTACAAATTTATAAATTATAATTTAAAGTAATCATTTACAAGATTGGACACTCATAAATTTTTTTTTTTTGTCAAATTTGATACTATTAGACATTAACATAATAATATAATACGAATATAATAAATAAATAATTAAAATTTAATAAAAATATACATAATACTTCAAAATATATATTATTAATTATTAACATATTAAAATTTATATATATATATAAAATACATTAAATATGATTATAATATTAAAAATTATACGAATATAATATATATCCTAATGGCCGAGTCTATTTTTGACTTAATATTTTGATGTGATAAAAAAATATAAATAAATTAAAATCTATATAACATAAATTATTAATATAATAAAATTTATATAAAAATATATAATATTTTAAATATAATTATAATGCATTAAATTAATACCACGCAAATAGGTTAAATGGTAAAAAAAGGTAGCTTAGCCAACATGTAAAGTTTATTGTACTTTTGAGTTTTATTTATTTATTTATTTATTTATTTATTTATTATTATTATTATTATACTTTCTATTACCGAATAAAACTCATTAAATATTTGGTGGTCCTTGACCTTTTATTTTGAGAAAACTAATGAAATTGTTTGATTGGTCGTTGAATCCAAAATTAGAAAGGGCAAGTTATAGGGGTTCCTAAAATAGAAAAATGATTATTTGATATAAAATTTTTTAAAATAAAATTTTTGGTAGATAAAAAAAAACTTATAAACACCAACCAAATAGGAAATTAGAAACAGATGCAAATAACTGAATCATAGCTAAGTTAGTTATGCCGTCATATGTTTTGCTACAACAAGTCGGGTTCCTCATTCTGTGGGGTAAACAATTAAAATATTTAGAGATGGGGATCAATTCCCGTTGGTGTGATGTACCATGAAATAAAATTCGACGTCTGATTCAACTGATTTATATTCACATCTTTAAGAGGTGATGTCCATAAATTTTATATTAAATTTTAAAATTTGAAACTTTTTTTTATACTAAGACTATAATCTTTTTTACCCAAAAAACACATGAAGTATGATGATCGATTTAAATAAATATAAATTGTATAAAAAACATGGTTAGCGTATCCCTCGTGTGTGTATCCTAATTCTTGATTGAATACTTGAGAATATATATATATATATATAT
>JBBYHM010391573.1:0-11628 GCA_038381775.1 Adansonia rubrostipa | reverse complement strand
TAGAACTAGAATTATTTATTTTTGAATTCTTAAAATCGATTTTCAAAGGTTTACTTCTTGATTTGTTGTTATGTAATAACCTCTTCATCTTCTTATCTGAGAAGTAACTGTGAAAATTGTCACATAAATTTTTGCAATCTATCTAAAAGAGAATTTTTACTACTTTTATGGTAACACATCTTTTTTAATTAATTCTAGTACAAATATATATATATATATATATATATGTATTGAAATGTCATATTAATTATATTGTTATTATTAAAAATATTACATCGAATTTATTTACGTTGCATTTAAAATTATTAGTTTAAATTTTAAATGATATTGTTTTTTGAATTAATAATAAAATATTCTTGTTAGCGAGCTGGCTCAGCTTTCTGGATTGGCACCAGTGCACGTGTGATCATTTTTTATTTTTTTATTATTAATATAAAATTTGGACATGAATTTTTTAACCAATTTTTTTAATTGATTTTTTTTCACTTTCAATTTAGTTTAAGTGACAAATTCAATAAATATTATTAGGTTTAGGTTAAAGACAAATATTTTTCTTTGAAATAAAAATAGTAGTTAATATTTATTTTTTAAAAGAATTGGTGACGTAAATAACAATTGTTGGCTTTTTTTTGGTAATTTGAAATTAATTAAAGTGAAAATTAAGGTTACAAGCTTTGAAATATTCGGTTCTTCTGAGTCAAACATAGCTCTCAAACACTGTCGTTTTCGCCGTTGCTTTCATTTCCCTTTTCTTTTTTCTTTTTTCTTTATTTTTCTTTTTCTCTTTTCTCTTTTCTCTTAGTCAGGACTCAAAGTGCACTTACATATTTTTTGAACTTAAAAGAGAAAGAAACCTGACATTATTTTTTATAAGACAGGCAATGCAGATGTTTGGACAAAGATCTCTTCTTTTAAGAAATTATTTTTTAATTATTATTTTAAAAAATTATATTTATTAAATTAAAAATTTTATCAATTACTTTTTTAAATTATTATTTCTTCGTACATTAGAGAAAAAAATGGAATTTTTTATTTTATTTTCTTTCTCGTAATTGTTTTTTTAAATTTGAATAATTTCATAATACAATTTCTTGAAATTTGAAAAAAAAAAAAAAAGATATAACGGGGGTTTTACCTGACACCAAAACCTTCTGAGTTCCGGCGTTTAGCTTCTGAGAGACAAAACGACGAGGCCTGTGTGTATTCCAACTTGCAACGATCCCCACCTCAATTAAAAAGCCAAAATAATTTTAAAAATACGAAGCCTCGTTTTGCGTTGTTTAGCAGATATATTAATTTTTTTTTTAAAAAATTATTGTTTATATTTACTGGTATAAAATTATTTTATATAAAAATAATTTATTGATTAATAAAAAATAATTTTTTTTAGTTTAAAATTATCAACTTAAAAAAAGAAAATTGTCTGCGGATGGACTTAAGTTTAAAGTTCGGTGAGTTTTGCTTAAGTCAAATCATTAACATCATATTTTAAGTCTGAATTTTTAGTTATTTAAACTTGAAAATTATTACAGTAAATAATTTTTTTATTTTATTTTTGTTCAAAAATATTTAGAATATTAGCATAATAAATAAAAATGAACATTATTTATTTATATCAATATTTTTTTTAAAAAATAATGCGAATATTTTTAAATTTAAAACTTGTAATATTTTTTAATATTTAATGAAAATTTCTCTATATTAATATTTTAATAACAATCCTAATCCATAGTATTATACAAATCATTTTATAATGCTAAATAGTATTGTTTTAAGTATTTAATATTAATATTTTAAATGTTAATTATTATTGAAACAATTGTTGTGTTAAATAATTTTTATTTAAAATATTAATATTTAAATACTTTATTTATGTAATAGGGAAATATATTTTGTTGAAAATAAATAATTGTCTTACTCAGTTGAAAATGGGGGAAATGAAGCATGTGCATCTGATCTCGTTGAGACGAAAAAGGCCAAAGGAAGGGTAGGGGCACGTGATGTGGGGTCCAAAAGGGGGTTGGGGTCCGTCAAAGGTCCGCATATAAGATTGGACTGGTTTGAAAATTTTATAATTATTACGGTATCTTTGTTAAATTTTTTATAGTTATGTCTGTCGGCAGTGTTTTAAAATTGAATCAGAAAGATAAATCATTAATTTGATTTGTTAATATAAATAAATAAATAAAATTACAAAATATTTAATAAAAACTATTTAGTTCAATTGGATTAGATCATATTGATTTGAATTTAAACCAATTATAAGATTTTTCTTATTATATCTTAAATTTCAGATTTTTTTATAATAATGAATTGATTAAATGTATATCTTTGTTGAGTATTTATTATTGGTTTAATTTTCAAACATTTTTAGTGCATGTTTTGTATGAATAATTTAAAGAAAAATGAATAATTAGAGAAATATAAAGTTAAAAAAAAAAAGCCCACGAAACTGTTGAAATAAAAGTTTGAAAAAAAAATAAAATTGAGAATTTTTTTTTTACAATATGAAATAATTTTATTGGCATTTGTGATTGAGATGTTAGTTCATATAATAATGTACTGAAAGTACATTTGGTGGGGGAGGGCAGTTAGGTTTGTCAAACTTGGTTTTTTTATAACATTTAAAAGGGAACATGAAGAAGTTTAGTCCACATGTGAAAAGGCAAAGCTTAAGAAAGTACGAAGGAAAGAGGATTTTAGATCATTTTGATTTCTGGAAAAAAATAATAATAATAAATAAAAACTAAATTTGTTTTGGTAATGATTTTGCTAGGTGATTTTCCAAATTCAAATAAGCCTTGATTTAATGCACTGATTTACATATTATTAATATAAAAAATGTAATTAAATTCAAACAAATTTTAAAAAAATACAAAATGTTATTGGATTCAAACAAATGAGGTCAATTTTTTTAATTAGTAGAATAATAATTTTGCTCGTGAGATCCATAAAATTCACTTTTTATATGATCTATTAGACGAATTAATTTTAAATACGATACAAATATGATTTTTTTAATTTTTTTAGGATTATTTAATCATCAAACCCATTTTTTCTTGCAAAATAATGAGGTTTAAAAATCTTTTTTATTATTATTCTTATTTTTATTTTTGTAAAATTGAAGCTAATCTCATTTAATTGCACAGTAAAAAAAAAAACATAAAAAAGGAGTTTAGGCTTTCGGCAGATCTTTAGTAGCTGACCAAAACAATGGAGACCAAATAATTGCACAGTAAAAAACCAAACATGTGCATTATCATTTGCTAGCAATAATTGATATGACAAAACACAATTATTAAACATTAAAAAGAAACGTAAGTCCAAAAAAATAATTAAAAAAAAAACAGTGAAAATTAATTCATATATCCCAAGAACGCGCATTTAATGTTCCAACGGTCACCGCAACGCCATCCACCACCTGAACCGACCGTTGGTACGGTATCACATGCCCCATCGCCACCGCCATTCACCGCTTCTTTCACGTGTTGGCAATTTTTTTTCCCCATACAGAACGGCAACATGTGCACAGTGCATATGATGTCTGAACATGCAAAATGCAAGAAAAGGGAAAGGAAGAAAAATGACCATTTTCAGAACTGGGAGACATGTTTACGTGGGTATTTTTATCATAAGAGAAATGGGCATTTTTGCCCCCACCCCCCTCCCCCACTTTCTTAAACTTCTCGTGACGTCTTTTTGAAGACTAATGACCGATCCTTCGGTCCAAGTAGCGGTCGCAATAAGGTGCATTGGTTTTTATTCGAATTAAGTCAAAAAAAATTTAAATTTAAATTATTTTAATTTTAAAATTTTATATTTAATAAATAAATTATTTAAATTATTTAAATCTATTAACACTCAAATTATTCAAGGTTAAATTCAATTTTATATTTTTCCGAGGTATAAGGTCGGAGTTGAATTTGTCATGTGCGGTATCTACGTGGGATGGTGGTGGTGTCCTATCTTTGCCTTGAGAAAAGGGGAGACACTCTGATTGGCAGGGTGCGGTTGCTTTTTGTCATGCAAAAGGAGACAGCAGAGAGAGAGAGAGAGAGATTGGTGCGAATTTTAATGCGATAATAGATAGATAGAGATAGATATGAAGATGATGTTGCAGAGAAATGGACGGTGATTCAAAGTTTGAGATTTGTCAAAAACTCTGAAAACAGTGACATTACATTGACGTTAAAGACGGGGAGACTTTGGACTGCTGTGGGAAAATGTTTGCTGTTATTTAAGTCTATTTTTTGGGGTAAATTATTGTAGGACAGCTTTGTTAAATTGTCAATGGCTTCTTCTTCATTTGTCTTCCATTTTGGTCTCTCATTCAAAACCAGTTTTATTTATGTTTTTCAAGAATCAGTTTCTGTTTATTTATAATTACATGAAAAACCTGTTACTGCGACAGTTTGAACTTTTTTTTTTCTTTATATGAACCAAAGATCCGTACTCAAACTCTTTTTTTTTTAAGCGTTAAAGGATTGAAGACGAACTAACCAATTGAGATAAACCCGAATTTCAAACACGAGAAGGATGCACTTTGAGTGGTTTGTGATTAAGCACATGCTATACGTCAGAGTAGATGCAAGTTAACAGAAATGTGAACATAGCTGCTGCAGATTTCTTAAGGGTAAATACAATGCTTTTAATTTGAAAAATGATAAAACGGCTTAAAAACGGGGGAACAACTTACTTCTTACATATGCATGACATGAGCACTGTTTCACTGATTTGTAATCAAATTGGGACCAATCTGTCAGTAAATTATTTCCAAACGCTTTTCCCAAACGATAAACTCCATACCTCCGTGTCGTTTCGTGTGTCTGTATCAATGTCTGAAATTCTCGGATCTAAGAAAATACCAATTAAATTGTACATAGGCATTCTTCAAAAAGAAAGGAAGTTGACATTGCCAGTTTCTTATTGCAGTGGTATATGAATGACATTTCTTGTATAATATTGTGAATTACAAAATGTAGCAGATTTCATTTACTCCCATCAGTATAAATTAATGCCTGTACAAATGCTATGAATTAGAAGAAAAAAAAATGACAGCTTCATAAATTTTCAGACAGCCTGAAGAATTCCACCCTCTTTCTTCTCAGCAATCTTTGGAGGCGATCTCATCACCTTTACCCGGAACACTGCCTGCACATTGCTTGGAACGTAAAGACGAGGTTCAAGTAGGAAAAAAAAAGTTGCAGAAACTAAGCATTGTGATGAGAGAGACTGATGCAGTAGGTTAGTGAAATCATATTTAGACGATATTTATTACCTTCTTATCGGAACCAAACTCAATAACATCTGAGGGACGAAGATGAGTAGAAACATTTGGAGGTACCCTAGATCTTCTTCCTTCATGACTGCATACATAGAGTTTGTTTTAGAGAGAGTCCGGGAAAATTAAAATATATAAAGATGTTCCTCGTTGCTCATCACTTACTCGATAAAGGTCCCTTGCTCACTGTCCAAATCAGTTAGGAAGAATGCACCACCTTTATAGCTGATTTGAGCATGAGTTTTCGATATCTGAGATATAATTAGGAAAAAAAAGAAAAAACAGAAAAACATTAAACATAGTTGTTGCAGAAGTGAGCAAACTCTGTTAGCTCCAGATTGGGGTTTTTCATTTGAAAATTACCTTTGTCGAATGTATCATGACTGACGTTCCCGGAAAATTCTCGTTCTTTTCACTCCTGCAATGACCATTAAGCATTGACATATGAATCGTGATTAGAGAAAAGTAGTAGATTGTTAAATGGGATTGGTTAAGCCCCCATCAAGTAGCTTTTACCTTGAATTCCAAACCCACTCTCCCCAAAAGGTGAAAAAATGAAAACAAAAAAAATCCTTCAAGCATATACATACCCAATCATCAAAGTTATATTCTCATCCCTAGTTAAACTAATAGGTTGTGAGGCAACTACTTCATTTCCTACTGGCAACAAAAACCAACTGCAAAACCGACAAAAAAGATGAGGAATATAAGAGCCTAAACTGTGAATAAATTGTCAGGCAATATGACGAAATTCACAAATATAAAAACTATCATACGCACTCTCCATTAATAGTCCGCTCCAATGCATCGTTATCTTCCAACCATGTCCGCAATTGGTCACTCGCCTGAAGAAATGAATTTACAAATGTTTCAAACAGTTTCAATAGCCATTTATGCAGAATCAGAAGGATGAAAGCAACATACCTTGTCTGAAAGTCTGCAACTTAAGGGCCTTCCTTCAAGTTTTGAGCTGCAAGCATGTCAATTTGTTTTTAGAAGGAAGAAGAAATAAAAAAACTTTATCCTAAGTTGTTGAAATCAAAAAACTTCATCTTGAAAAACAAGCAGATGAAAACATGCAATTCAAGATCTAACCTGTTACCACCTAAGACCCAATCAAGCATTGAGGGCATTGCTACGTCGATAAAAAATCTGCCACCAACTCTTCCTGGATGCGGGATCCGAAATTTTGTCAAAAACTGCAAAAGCAGGTCAGATGCCATGGTGATTATGCATGCAGTTTTTGCACGATTATTGACTTTATATCATTGCTCACTTGCATAAAATGGATTCTTACCGACAACGGACCTATCCCTACACCTAAATAAGCCTTGTAAGTTGAAGCCATGATTGCAGCCATTCTTGCCATTCCATGAATGATGGCGACTCGAAATCTTCTAGCTCTCTCATAGCTACGAAATAAACAAGTCAGTTTTGGATTGGAGAAAACAGATAAAGTAGACCAGTGACAGATAAGTAATTTGGTTATACAAATGTCAACATAATATAAAAAAAACATTATCAACAGATTGCATATGAAATTTCAGTGAAATTCTAGACTGTGATAAGTGAACAAAGTTTTCCAGACATCAGAAACAATCCAAAAGATACGCTCTAATGATATTCTACTTCAGTGGCTTAGAAGGGCTCTTTCCCTGCTAAGTACTCTACCTGAATCAAGTAAAATCAGGAAGCACTTAATTCAACAATTCAGTCCAATAGACGAGTAATTTCTCAATGTAATTTTTGGATTAAAATGCAGTTTTGACCTCCCTTTTTTAATATTTGACCCTTCCAAACTATTTCAGAAGAAGGAAAAATGCAATCATACCTCTTTAAAGAAGATACGATATCAATAGGAGTCCCTGACTTGACACTTTGTTTCCATGCTTTATCAAGTTCCAATGCTAATTGGTAACTGTCCTGCAAAGATTTAAGGAAAAAAATCTGTTCATTTGGCATTGGATTCTCTTGGATAACCTGACATCCTTCTTATTATCGGGAAATATAATATACAGTATTAAACTGCGCATGTTTTTAACAACATATATACACTATCAAGGATCCAGAACTTCGAAAATCATTTTTTCTTGGGTAATGCTTAAATTTGGGGAAAAAAAGAACCGCCCAACACAATGGGTTTTCAAGTCATACCTCAATGGCCATACATCCCCCTTGACCCATATTTGGCTGCATTGCATGGATAGAATCCCCAAGCAAGGTTATACGCCCCTTTCCCCAAGTTAGCGAAGGTGTTCGGTCATATATGTCGCGTCGAAGAATTGCATCTTCATCAGTAACAAGTAACAAATCTATCACATTATCACACCAACCCTTGAATATCTCAAGTAGCCTTTCCTTTTTACCTGCAAAAAGATGAAAATGAGAAGCAAAAAATGTCAGAATCCAACTTTGAAAATTAACAATCAAATCTTGTAATAGGTTGGGAACATTCAGTATAAGCCCGCTTATCAGTTCCAAATTTAAAAGATGCACGCATTTGAAATTAAACAAAAAATAACTTTGACCGCAACTGAAGCCTCTTTGAAAGTTTTTCTTAGCTTATTAATATTCTGAACTCTAACAAATAAAACATTTGAGGTTATCTACCATTACTATCCACACCACCAGCGGGTTCCTTGTAAAAGGCATACCACTGCATCTTTCCAGCACCAACATCCGACGAAACGAAGTACTGCCTGTGTCCCAAAAATACACGGTACCTTCACACAAGAAGTTTCAATGTAAACAACTAAACATAGCAAACCATGAATACATTGTAATCATATCCTAAGGTTTGAAAAAACACACATATAATGTAAAGTCAATCATACTATTCAAAACAAAATGGAACATACCCAACGGACTCAATATCAGCAGGCACAAAATCTGCAATACCGGTATAGCAAGTGTAGCCCGAGTATACGGCTTCCTTTGGTCCAAATAAGTTCATCCTCACCTGGAAAGGAAAATTCGCAAACTCTGATACTACTTCAACATTTCAAGGTTTGAAAAACTAGTAACAATACAATCGGTGTCTCGATTAGTGAAAACTTACTAAATGAAAAGAATACATGTAGCTGACCAAGGTTTAGACTTTTAGAGTTAAGGATTAGTTTCTAGGTTGTTTCAGCCCCTAAATAGCTTACCGGAAAAACTTTGATAATCAATTTGTCAGAGGCATTTATCAAACGAAGCTTTAGACTAGGTTGCTAACAATCTAGCATATGAATACAAAAAGATAATGTTATGAAAGTATAAATGGGTCAAATAAAACTGTACCTTCGACCGGATTCCATCAGCTCCAACTAGAAGATCACCTTCGTAGCGCTTTCCATTTTCAAGTACCACAGTGACCTGAACTTTTAAATTTCATAATTACCAAAAAAAAATGTCAACACAAATGAATTAGCCAGAAGAGGCAGAAAGAAAATAGCCCCTGAAAGCGAAACCAGTTTGCTGAACATTAAAAGAAACTAATAAAGAGAACAAATCATGCTTTCCTATAGCTAAAATGATTGTTTAGGAGATCATCTTGACTTATGTGCAATTCATATTACCTTATGTCCATCATCCTCAAAATCAACAACATTACTCTCATTAAAAATTATGTCTTCGCCAACCGCGCCAGCCAGGATATTTTGCAAAGTCATCCTACTAATAACTCTTGTAACTGGAAGCCCCCTTTCTGCTGCAGGGGTGAATGTATCAAATTTAATGTACCTGTTTAAACCATGAATCAATTCGTGTGATTGGATTTTAATAACCAATATTTAGACAAGACAGTAAAAAAAACAGTATTACATATAGAAAACAGGAGTTAGCTAAAATTGTCAGTAGCAGGGAGGTCCTTCTCCATTGTCTCACCTTAGGTTACGTTCAGGTTTTTTCATGTACCCGGAGGATTCCATCCGGCACGCATATCCTAAAATGTGTCTGACACAAGTCCTTTAAGAAAAATGAGAAGTCCAAACAACATAGGCCTCACCTGGCAGTTGCCATATAAACCTCAACTCAATATGTACAAATTTTCTTCTTGTTGGGTTTTCAATCTTTGAATAGTTACCTTAGCTATAACCTTTTACAAATTGATAACATTCAATCTAAAATTTTGCAATAACTAAGTCAAACATAGAGGATTCGCAAATATTACAACCAAAAACCATTGCAATCATTAACTACTCACCAGCTACCGGAAACCCCATCAACCAATCCATTAATTCTATCTCCGGTGATGCACCCAGCCTCCATAACTTGCTCAGCAACTTCCATATCAATAGCCTCTAAAGCAGCCAATGCATTGCTTTGAATCTGAATTGGACCCCTATATTGCCCCTCGCCTCTTATGGCACTCAAATCCTTCTCAAACACCAACACATCAAAACCTTTCCTTTTTGCAGCCAATGCAAACACCAACCCTCCAATACCACCCCCGGCAACCAATATCCTCAGCTTCTTCTTCTTCTTCTTTTCCTCCTCCTCCAATTGATTCCCATCTAATTCATTCTTCTCATTAGACTTTGAAACCCTTTGGGTACCATCTGCCACGGTAGCTTTAACTTGTAAAAATCCCCTCTTTTGGTTACTTGGTTTGCTTCTAAAATGGTGATTACAATGTATACAGGGCGAGGATTCTATTGGAATATACTTAGAGAGTGAAACTGGAAACTGGGTTCCTGTGAAAACAATTGATGAAGATTTTTGAAACAAAGTTGCGGCCATTGGAAAAAAATTAAAAAAAAAAAAAACTGTTCTTTTCAACTTTGAACGCCTTGTTTCCTGGTTTTTCCTCCGATTAAAAGAAAACACTTTCTATTTATAGAAAAAGTAAAGTTTGGGAAGGTAAGAAAGAAAACAAACTGAACAGATTTCCCAACCGGAAACTGTACAGCGCTCTCAGGGAATGATTTAAAGATTTTAAGCCAATAATTCATGAACATGAAGTAAAGAATTGGGCTGCAGCAGTTATGGAGATTCCAAATGCCATGTGGCAGAAATCTGAAGCTCCCACCGCACTATCTGGTAAGAAATATCTTTGACAGGCGTCAATGTTTTATGTGGTCGTCATCTGTTATTAAATTTAAAATTTTTTCCACTTCCGACCTCTGCTTTAATGGTGGTGATAGTACTAAGGTGAATCAGATTCTCTCTGCTTTCTTCCAATTGGCCAAATATTGCACTTCAAATTCTCTAGCATAAATCTCTATGGGACTTTATTGAATGTATATATAATTTTATTATATCTTAAGACATCCATAAAGTCTGATTAAAAATCTTTTGTTCTAGGAAAGGCGGTTATTATTTTTTTAAGAAAAAAATGTTGATTTTTTTAATTTTGAAAATATTTTATAATTTATTTATAAAATTATTTTATTAAAAATTATTAAAAATTATAATATCTTTGAATTTATATTCATTAATATAATTTTATTTAAAATTTAATAAAATAATAATTTTATTAATTAATTTAATATTATTTAACTCGTGACATCAATTTAATGAATTATAAAAAATTTAAACATTAAAATGCATCTAAAAATCTTCAACTTTGATGTTTTTATGATTATTTTCTATGATCAACGAATTTGGTTTATCTGAGTTATCTCTAATAATTCCACCGAATCCATCAACTTCAAGCTCAATAAATTTACCATAAATTAATGTAATTTCAAAAGGGAACGACTATTGGACCAATTCAATTTACCATAAAGTTTCCCAAATTTATTATATTATCTTCTAATATAGATTAGGTTTGGTTCACTAAGAAATGCCGTTGAAATCATTAAGGGCATGTTTGGACGAGAGGTTTTAATTAAAAAAAATTTAAATTCTTGAAATTTAAAAGAAGAATTTCAGATGGTTTAAATTCTCTTTTCAAATGGTGGAAATTGTGAAATTAGATTTTTTTTCTAAGTAATTAGCATTTATTATGTTTTCTTTTTTTATAACACCATTAGTATTCTTCAATTTTAATTAAAAAACTCATTTTAATTTTTGTTATGTTATTAAAAAAATTAAACATTTTTTACAAGTTTAATAACATCAATATCTCATATTTTTTATATTATTTTTAATGTTATTATTTATAATAATATTTTATTTCATCAAATTTCAATATTCAATTTTTTTAAATAGTTATCCAAATAATATAATTATAAATGTTAATATTTTGAATTAATAAATTTTAAAAATTTTTATCCAAATACACCCTATAATTGAATTAAAAACCTTCACATAGACAGTCAACCTTAGATCCCTCTTGATTAGGCTTTTAATAGTGAAAATGCCATTGAAATTATTAAATTGATTAGGTTGGCTTACATTATAAATTAGGTTGTTGTTGTTGT
>JBBYHM010391532.1:0-14455 GCA_038381775.1 Adansonia rubrostipa | reverse complement strand
CTGATGTGGTGGAATTGCATCATTATGTGGAGATGGAGGAATTGTTGTATAAAGCTATCAAGGTGGAAAGGCAATTAAAGTGTAAAGGCACTTCTAAATATGGTTCAGCTTTTAGCTCTTCATTAAAGTCAGATTGGAAGAACAATAAAGCTACCTCAAAGCTAAAAAAGATGTAAAGGCAAAGGATTCAATTATATTTTCGAAAGGTAAAACTGAAACTAAATCATCTTCCAAATCACGTGATGTTAAGTGTTTTGGGTTTCAAGGATTTAGGCATATTACTTTTCAATGTCTAAATAAAAGGGCTACGATTGTTATGGATAATGGTGACATAGAAAGCATAAGTTCAAATGATGAATGAAATGCCACCATTAGAGGATTGCAGTGATGTTGACATTGAAGAATCCATGCATAGAGATATACTCATTACTAGGCATGCTCTTAGCATACAGCCTGAGGAAAATGGTGATGAAATACAACGTGAGCACATCTTTCATACTAGGTGCCATGTGAATAACAAGGTATTTAGCATGATTATTGATAGTGGTAGTTGCACTAATGTTGCTAGTACTTTGATGGTTGAAAAGCTAAAGCTGCCTACATTAAAGCATCTAAGACTGTATAAGCTGCAATGGTTGAATGATTGCGGAGAAGTTAAGGTGACAAAGCAAATGTTAGTTGAATTCTCTATTGGTAAATACAAGGATGAGGTTATTTGTGATGTTGCACCAATGTATGTTGGTCATCTACTCTTGGGCATTTATGGTAGTTTGATAGGAAGGTTACTCATGATAGGTAAAAGAATAGATATAGTTTTGTAAGGATTGACTGAGTTATTATATTAACTCCTCTCAAACCATTAGAGGCATATAAGGACTAGATTAGGATAGCTAAAGAGTGAAAGATGAAAAAAAAGAAAATGAGTGCATGAGAAAAAGAAAATAATGATATAAAAAGTGTATGTGAAAAAGTAAAAAAAGCATAGTAGTGTGCAATATGGGAAAAATTCAAAATGTGGAGAGCAAAATAAAGAAAAAAATAAGAGAGTTAGTGCTTTTGTAAAAAAAAGTGAGATTAAGAGTTGCTATGTTAGCAAGGTAGCAACTACTTATACTTTTGTACAAGGATGTTAATTTCTTAACTAACAATCTTAACCCTTCTTTTCCTAGTGTGATTTTTTCTTGGTTACAAGAATTTGTAGATTTATTTCTCGAGGAAATTCCACATGGATTACCTCCTTTGAGCAGTATTGAGCATCAAATCGATTTTATTCCTGATTCATCAATCCCTAATAGTCTATCGTATAAAGCAAATCCTAAGGAGACAAAGGAGATTCAAAGGCAAGTGGATGAGTTAATGCAAAAGGGATTCGCAAGAGAAAGTCTTAGCCCATGTTCAGTCCCTATGATTTTGGTGCCAAAGAAAGATGGAACATGGAGCATATGTGTTAATTGTAGAGCCATCAATAAAATTACTGTAAAGTATAAACATCCTATTCTTAGGTTCGATGATATGCTTGATGAATTGAATGGTTCATGTGTATTTTCTAAAATTGATTTAAAGAATGTCTATTATCAAATTCGCATGAAAGAAGGTGATGAATGGAAAAGTGCTTTTAAGAAAAATACGATTTATGTGAGTGATTAGTAATGTCATTTGGTTTAACTAATGCACCGCACACCTTTATAAGGTTGATGAATCATGTTTTGCATTCTTTCATTGGGAAATTTTGGATGATCATGTTAAACATTTGCATGTTGTTTTTAGTGCTTTAAAGGAGCATAAATTGTATGCTAATCTTAAGAAATGTGCATTTGGCATGGAATCCATTGTTTTTCCTGGTTTTGTTATGAGTTTGCATGGAATAAGTGTAGATGAAGATAAGGTTAGGCAATTAGAGACTGGCCAACTCCTAGGTATATGAATGAGATAAGGAGTTTTCATAGTTTAGTAAGTTTTTATAGAAGGTTTGTGAAAGACTTTGGTTCCATTGTAGCACCTTTAAATGAACTTGTTAAAAAGAATATTGTGTTTAAATGGGATGATGTGCATGAGAAAGCTTTTAATATGTTGAAAGATAAGTTAATTAATGCACCTTTGCTATGTTTGCCTAATTTTGTTAAAGTTTTTAAGGTTGAATGTGATGCATCTAGAATTGGAATAGGAGCTATTTTGATGTAGAATTCCAAACTGATTGCTTACTTTAGTGAAAAACTTAGCAGGGCAGCATTAAACTATCCTACTTATGACAAGGATCTGTATGCATTAGTGAGAACTCTACAAACATCATAGCATTATATATGGCCAAAGGAATTCATAATCCATTCTGATCATGAGAGCTTGAAGTATTTGAAATCACAAGGTAAGCTTAATAAATTGCATGCCAAATGGTTAAAGTTATTGAGACATTTCCTTATGTGATTAAGTACAATAGTGGAAAAGAAAACATTGTAGCTGAAGCTTTGTCTAGAAGGTATGCCCTGCTTACTTCATTGCAAACTAAATTACTTAGTTTTTTAAGTTTATTAAAGATTTGTATATCAAAGATGTTGATTTCAGCCAAGTATGGAATGCATGTTCTAAGTGTACGCATGGTAAGAATTATAGGCATGATGGCTTCTAGTTCAAGAAAGATAAATTGTGTGTGCCTATATGTTCTTTGCTTGAAATGCTGGTTAGAGAGACTTGTGGAGGTGGTTTGATGGGACATTTTGGTGTGCAAAAGACTTTAGACATATTGCATGAACATTTTGATTGGCCTAACATGAAACATGATGTGCAATCTATTTATGATAAGTGTATAACATGTAAACAAGCAAAATCTAAAATAATGCCACATGGTTTATATACACTTTTACCTATGTCTACTCAACCTTGGATGGATATATCTATGGATTTTGTATTAGGGTTGCCTAGGTCTCAAAGTGGTAAGGATAGCATTTTTATTGTTGTTGATAGGTTTTGCAAGATGGCGCATTTTATTACATGTTCAAAAATCAATGATGCAACACATATTGCTAATTTGTTCTTTAAAAAGATAGTACATTTGCATGGATTGCCTAGAATAATAGTAAGTGATAGGGATGTTAAGTTTTTAAGTCATTTTTGGCATACTTTATGGAATAAGTTAGGAACTAAACTCTCTTTTTCTACTGTTGCACATCTAAACAGTGAACAAAATAAAATAGTTAATAGGACACTTATAACTTTGTTACGTGCTATTATTCAAAACAACCTAAAATAATATGGAGTTTGCATATAATAGGACTGTTCATTCTACTACTTCTTATTCTCCTTTTGAAGTTGCATATGGCCTTAATCATTTAACTCTTTTGGATATCTTACCTTTGACTACTAATGAACATGCTAATTTAGATGGTAAGAAAAAGGCAGACTTTGTTAGGGATTTGCATGCCAAGGTTTGAGCTAACATAGACAAGAAGAATAAGCAATATGCTAGGTAAGCCAAAAAAGGGCGTATTAAGGTCGTTTTTAAACCTAGAGATTGGGTCTGGGTTCATTTGCGTAAGGAGAGGTTTCCTACTCAAAGGAAATCAAAGTTTTAGCCTAGAGGAGATGGACCTTTTTAAGTGTTAGAAAGGATCAATGACAATGGCTATAAGCTAGATTTGCCAAGCAGCTATGATAATGTGAGTAGTACCTTTAATGTCTCTGATTTATCTTTGTATGATGTAGGTGATTTGAGGATGAATCCTTTTGAGGAAGGAGGGAATGATGGAGATCAACATGCATAAACACCTATTTCTAACCATTCTTATGATCGTTTGCAAGGAATTGGAGGTCCAATGACTAGGGCAAAGACTAAAGGCATGGAGCAAGCTTTGCAAGGACTAATCAAGGTAACTTGTGGTGATCAAGTTTGTTATAACTCTGGTTCTAATTAGCAGGTTTGATTGGGGTCAAGTTCCTTTTGCTTGACTTTGAAGACGATCCTAGGGTTCCAATTCCATCCAATAGGGTTTTAGGTTATGTTTTCATCCTAAGGTTTGCATTATTTAATGAAAATGGTGAAAAGAAAAGTTTTTAATGTGAAACCAAAGCATTAATATCATGTATCCCGGAGGGGAAAATGTGTTTATGGTGCCCAATTGCACAAAGATTAGTGATTATTTTGAGAATTCATGTTTGTCCCATTCAATGGACAAACTTTGATTCCAGGAAAATGGCTAAAGGAAAAGTTTTTCCTATGAAACCAAAGCATCAATAATATGAATTCCAAACAAAAGAACGTGTTTATGGTGCACAACCACTAGAAGGCTGGTGATTATTACGAGAATCTATGTTTGCCTTATTTGATAAACAAACATTGATTCTAAAGAAAATGGTGGAAAGAAAAGCTTTCCATGCAAAGCCAAAGCATCAGTATCCTATATCCCAACCAGAAAATATGTTTATGGCACCCAATCACAAAAATATTGGTTATTATTGCGAGAATCCACGTTTATGTCATTTAATGGACAAACATTGATTCTAAGGAAAATGGTGAAACGAAAAGTTTTGCATGCGAAACCAAGCCTCAAAATCATGTATCCTAAAGAGGAAAAAGTGTTTATGGTGCCCAATCGCAAGAAGATTGGTGATTAGTGTGAGAATCGACATTTTTCTCATTGACGGGTGAACTTTGATTCTAAGAAAAATGGTGGAAATAAAAGCTTTGCACACGAAACCAAAGAATCAATATCGTGCATCCAGATAAGGAGAATATGCTTACGATGCCTAATCACAAAAAAGTTGAAGACTATTACGTGAATCCATTTTTTCTCATTTCATGAACAAACTTTGATTCTAAGGAAAATGGAGGAAATAAAAGCTTTTAATGCAAAACCAAAGCATCAATATTGTGTATCCAAATGAGTAGAACTTGTTTATGTTGCCCAATCGCAAAAAGATTGGTGATTCTAGCAAGAATCCATGTTTGTCTCATTTTATGGACAAACTATGATTCTAAGGAAAATGATGGAAAGAAAACTTTTACACATGAAAACCAAATAATCAATATCATGTATCCTAAAGAGGAAAAGTGTTTATGGTGCCTAATCACAAGAAGATTGGTGATTATTGCGAAAATCGACGTTTATCTCATTCAACG
The DNA here is from genome assembly GCA_038381775.1 of Adansonia rubrostipa. Taxonomy (NCBI): domain Eukaryota; kingdom Viridiplantae; phylum Streptophyta; class Magnoliopsida; order Malvales; family Malvaceae; genus Adansonia; species Adansonia rubrostipa. The sequence continues at coordinate 9,345 of JBBYHM010391532.1, read as the reverse complement.
GATAAACTTTGATTCTAAGAAAAATGGTGGAAATAAAAGCTTTGCATGCGAAACCAAAGCATCAATATCAAGCATCCCAATAAGGATAACATGTTAGTGGTGCCCAATCACAAAATGGTTGATGATTATTATGAGAATCCGTGTTTAGCTCATTTCATGGACGAACTTTGATTATAAGAAAAATGGTGGAAAAAAAGGCTTTTCTTGCACAAACAAAGCATTAATATTGTGTATTCCAACGACAAGAACATGTTTATGTTGCCCATATGGAAAAATATTGGTGATTATTGCAAGAATCCTTGTTTCTCTCATTTAACAAACGAACGTTGATTCCATGAAAATGGTGGAAAGAAAAGCTTTTCTTGCAAAACGAAAGTATTATAATCATGAATCCTAATGAGGAGAACATGTTTATGGTTCCTAATCACAAAAAGGTTTAAGACTACTATGAGAATCCTTATTGTCTCATTTGGCAGATGGAATTTGATTCTAAGGAAAATGGTGGAAAGGAAAGCTTTTCTTGCAAAATCAAAGCATCAATATTATGTATCCTAATGAATAGAAAGCATTTATATTGCCCAATTACAAAAAGATAGGTGATTATTGCAAGAATCCATCTGTCTTATTTGATAGACAGACTTTGATTCCACGAAAATGGTAGAAAGAAATGCTTTTCTTGTAAATTCAAAAGATCAATATTATTTATCCCAATTTGGAGAACTTTTTTATGGTACCTAATCATAAAAAGAATGGAGATTGTTATAAGAATCCATGTTTCTCTCATCTGATACTCGCACTTTGATTTTAAGCAAAATGCTAGAAGTAAAAGCACTTAATATGAAACCAAAGCATCAATAATGTGTATCCCAATGAGGAAAATGTGTTTATGGTGCCAAATCACTAAAAGATATGTGATCCATGCGAGAATCCATATTTGCCAAATTTGATGGGCAAACTTTGGTTTTAATGAAAATGGCAAAAAGAAAAGTTTTTAATATGAAACCAGAGCATCAATATCTTGCATCCCAGAGGGGATAATGTGTTTATGGCACCCAATTGCACAAAGATTAGTGATTATTTTGAGAATCCACGTTTGTCCTATTCAATGGACAAACTTTGATTTTAGGAAAATGGTGGAAAGAAAAGTTTTTTCATGGGAAACCAAAGCACCATTATTATGTATTCCAAATAGAAGAACGTGTTTATGGTGCACAATCACTAAAAGATTGGTGATTATTACAAAAATCCATGTTTATCTTATTTGATAAATAAACATTGATTCTAAAGAAAATGGTGGAAAGAAAAGCTTTTCATGCGAACCCAAAGGATCAATATCCTATATCCCAACCAAAAGAACGTGTTTATGGCGACAACCACAAAAATATTGGTGATTGTTACAGGAATCCATGTTTGCGTCATTTGATGGACAAACAATGATTCTAAGGAAAATGGTGAAACGAAAAGTTTTACATGTGAAACCAAGCCTCAATATATGCATCCCAAAGAGGAGAAAGTGTATATGGTGCCCAATCGTAAGAAGATTAGTGATTTTTGCAAGAATCAATGTTTGTCTCATTGACAGGTGAACTTTGATTCTACGAAAAATGGTGAAAATAAAAGCTTTGCACGCAAAACCAAAGAATCAATATCGTATATCCAGATGAGGAGAATATGTTTATGGTGCCTAATCATAAAAAAGTTCAGGACTATTACAAGAATCCATTTTTGCCTCATTTCACAAATGAACTTTTATTCTAAGGAAAATGGTGCAAATAAAACATTTTCATGCAAAACAAAAGCATCAATATCTTGTATCCAAATAAGTAGAACTTGTTTATGTTGCCCAATCGCAAAAAGGTTGGTGATTCTCATAAGAATCCATGTTTGTCTCATTTTATAGACAAATTTTGACTCTAAGGAAAATGATGGAAGAAAAGTTTTTCACATAAAACAAAATAATCAATATCATGTATCACAATGAGAAAAATGTGTTTATGGTGCCCAACCAAAAAGAATATTGGTGATTATTGCGAGAATTAACATTTGTCTCATTTAACGGATAAACTTTGATTCTAAGAAAAATAGAGGAAATAAAAGCTTTGCTTGCAAAACCAAAGCATCATATCATGCATCCCAATGAAGAGAACATGTATATGGTGCCAAATCACAAAAAGGTTGATGATTATTGTGAGAATTTGTGTTTATCTCATTTCACAGATGAACCTTGATTCTAAGGAAAGATGCTAGAAAGAAAAGCTTTTTTTTTGCCAAACCAAAGCATTAATGTTTGTATTCAGTGACAAGAATGTGTTTATGTTGCCCAAATGCAAAAAGATTGATCATTATTGCAAAAATCCTTATTTCTCTCACTTGACAAATGAACTTTAATTCCATGAAAATGGTGGAAAGAAAAGCTTTTCTTGAGAAACTAATCTATTATAATCGTGAATCCCAATGAGGAGAACATGTTTATGGTTTCCAATCACAAAAAGGTTTAAGACTACTATGAGAATCCTCGTTTGTCTCATTTAGCAGATTGAATTTGATTCTAAGGAAAATGGTGGAAAGTAAAACTTTTCTTGCAAAAGCAAAGCATCAATATTGTGTATCCTAATGAACAGAAAGCATTTATATTGCCCAATCACAAAAAGATAGGAGACATTGCAAGAATCCATGTTTGTCTCATTTGATGGATAGACTTTGATTACACGAAAATGGTGAAAAGAAATGCTTTTCTTGCAAAATTGAAGTATCAATATAATGTATTCCAATATGGAGAACTTGTTTATAGTGCCCACTCATAAAAGGAATGGAGATTGTTATGAGAATCCATGTTTCTCTTATTTGATACTCATACTTTGCTTTTAAGCAAAATGGTGGAAAGAAAAGCATTAATACGAAACCAAAGCATCAATAATGTGTATCCCAATGAGGAGAATGTATTTACGGTGCCAAATCACAAAAAGATATGTGATCATTGAAAGAATCCATGTTTGCTGAATTTGATAGACAAACTTTAGTTTTAATGAAAATTGTGAAAAGAAAAGTTTTTAATATGAAACTAGAGCATCAATATCATGCATCTCAAAGGGGAGAATGTGTTTATGATGCCCAATTGCACAAAGATTGGTGATTATGGTGAGAATACACCTTTGTCCCATTTGATGGACAACTTTGATTCTAGGGAAATGGTGGAAAGAAAAGTTTTTCTTGTGAAACTAAAGCATCAACATTATGTATTCCAAACAAAAAAAATGTGTTTATGGTACACAATCACCAGAAGATTGGTGATTATTGCAAGAATCCATGTTTGTTTTATTTGATAAAAGACATTGATTCTAAAGAAAATGGTGGAAAGAAAAGCTTTTCATACGAAGCCAAAGCATCAATATCCTATATCCCAACAAGGAGAATGTGGTTACAGCACCCAATCACAAAAAGACTGGTTATTATTGGGAGAATCCATGTTTGTGTCATTTAATGGACAAACATTGATTCTATGGAAAATGGTGAAATGAAAAGTTTTGCATTCAAAACCAGGCCTCAATATCATCTATCCTAAAGAGGATAAAGTGTTTATGGTGCCCAATAGCAAGAAGATTGGTGATTATTGCGAGAATTGACATTTGTCTCATTAACGAGTGAACTTTGATTCTAAGGAAAATGATGGAAATAAAAGCTTTGCACACGAAACCAAAAAATCAATATCGTCCATCCAGATGAGGAGAATACGCTTACGATGCCTAATCACAAAAAAATTGAAGACTATTACATGAATCCATTTTTTCTCATTTCACGGACGAACTTTGATTCTAAGGAAAATGGTGAATATAAAAGCTTTTCATGCAAAACCAAAGCATCAATATCATGTATCCAAATGAGTAGAACTTGCTTATATTGCCTAATAGCAAAAAAATTGGTGATTGTAGCAAGAATCCATGTTTGTCTCATTTTATGGACAAACTTTGATTCTAAGGAAAATGATGGAAAGAAAAGTTTTACACACGAAACCAAAAAATCAATATTATGTATTCTAAAGAGGAAAAAGTGTTTATGGTGCCTAATCACAAGAACATTGGTGATTATTGCGAGAATCGATGTTTGTCTCATTTGATAGATAAACTTTGATTCCAAGAGAAATGGAGGAAATAAAAACTTTACATGCGAAACCAAAGCATCAATATCATGCATCCCAATAAGGAAAACATGTTAATGGTGCCCAATCACAAAAAGGTTAATGATTATTGCAAGAATCCGTGTTTGGCTCATTTCACGGATGAACTTTGATTCTAAGAAAAATATGGAAAGAAAGGCTTTTCTTGCAAAACCAAAGCATTAATATTGTGTATTCCAATGACAAGAACATGTTTATGTTGCCCAAAATGCAAAAAGATTGGTGATTATTGCAAGAATCCTTGTTTCTCTTATTTGACAAACAAACTTTGATTCTATGAAAATGGTGGAAATAAAAGCTTTTCTTGCAAAACTAAAGTATTTAATCATGAATCCTAACGAGGTGAACATGTTTATGGTTTGCAATCACAAAAAGGTTTAAGACTACTATGAGAATCCTCATTGTCTCATTTAGCAGATGAAATTTGACTCTAAGGAAAATTATGGAAAAGAAAGCTTTTCTTGCAAAATCAAAGCATCAATATTGTGTATCGTAATGAATGGAAAGCATTTATATTGCCCAATTGCAAAAAGATAGGTGATTATTTCAAGAATCCATGTTTGTCTCATTTGATAGACAGACTTTGTTTCCACGAAAATGGTAGAAAGAACACTTTTCTTGCAAAATCAAAGGATCAATATCATGTATCCCAATGTGGAGAACTTGTTTATGGTGCCCAATCATAAAAAGAATGGAGATTGTTATAAGAATCCATGTTTCTCTCATCTGATACTCGTACTTTGATTTTAAGGAAAATGGTGGTAAGAAAAGCACTTAATATGAAACCAAAGCATTAATAATGTGTATCCAAATAACGATAATGTGTTTATCGTGCCAAATCCCAAAAAGATATGTGATCATTGCAAGAATCCATGTTTTCCAAATTTGATGGATAAACTTTGGTTTTAATGAAAATGGTGAAAAGAAAAGTTTTTAATATGAAACCAGAGCATTAATATCATGCATCCTGGAGGGGAGAATGTGTTTATGGTGCCTAATTGCATAAAGATTGGTGATTATTTTGAGAAACCACATTTGTTCCATTCGATGGACAAACTTTGATTCTAGGAAAATGATGGAAGGAAAGTTTTTCATGGGAAACCAAAGCATCATTATTATGTATTCCAAATAGAAGAACATGTTTTTGATGCACAATCACTAAAAGATTCGTGATTATTACAAGAATCCATGTTTATCTTATTTGATAAACGAACATTGATTCTAAAGAAAATGGTGGAAAGAAAAGCTTTTCATGCTAAGACAAAACATCAATATCCTATATCCTAACCAGAAGAACGTGTTTATGGTGCCAACCACAAAAAGATTGGTGATTGTTGTAGGAATCCATTTTTGTGTCATTTGATGGACAGACACTAATTCTAAGGAAAATGGTGAAACAAAAAGTTTTACATCGAAATCAACCCTCATTATCATGCATCCCAAAGAGAAAAAAGTGTTTACAGTGCCCAATCGTAAGAAGATTGATGATTATTGTGAGAATCGATGTTTGTCTCATTAACAGGTGAACTTTGATTCTAAAGAAAATTCTGGAAATAAAAGCATTGCACGCGAAACCAATGAATCAATATCGTGCGTCCCGATGAGGAGAATATGTTTATGGTGCCCAATCACAAAAAAGGTTCAAGACTATTGTGAGAATCCATTTGTGCCTTATTTCACAAATGAACTTTGATTATAAGGAAAATAGTGCAAATAAAAGCTTTTCATGCAAAACCAAAGCATTAATATCGTGTATCCAAATGAGTAGAACTTGTTTATGTTGCCTAATCACAAAAAGATTGGTGATTCTCGCAAAAGCACATGGTTGTCTTATTTTATGGACAAACTTTGACTTTAAGGAAAATGATGGAAGAAATTTTTTTCACGCAAAACGAAATAATCAATATCATGTATCACAAAGAGGAAAATATGTTTATGGTGCCCAATCACAAAGAAGATTGGTGATTATTACAAGAATCAATGTTTGTCTCATTTAACGGATAAACTTTGATTCTAAGAAAAATGATGGAAATAAAAGCTTTGCATGCAAAACTAAAGCATCAATACCATGCATCCCAATGAGGAGAACATGTTTATAGTGCCCAATCATAAAAAGGTTTATGATTATTAGAAGAATCCGTGTTTGTCTCATTTCACAAGATGAACTTTGATTCTAAGGAAAATGGTGGAAAGAAAAGCTTTTCTTGCTAAACCAAAGCATTAATATTATGTATTCTAATGACTAGAACGTGTTTATGTTGCCCAAATGCAAAAAGATTGGTGATTATTGCAAGAATCCTCATTTTTCTGACTTGATAAATGAACTTTGATTTCATGAAAATGGTGAAAAGAAAAGCTTTTCTTGAGAAACTAAAGTATTATAATCATGAATCCCAATGAGGAGAACATGTTTATGGTTCCCAATCACAAAAAGGTTCAAAACTACTATGAAAATCCTCGTTTGTGTAGAGATAAAGTGTGTAATGCCATTATTGATGGGGGTAGCTTAGAAAACTACGTTTCTAAAAAATTATGGAAAAACTAAAGCTACCTATAGAAAAACATCCTCATCTGTATAAGATTCAATGGGTTAAGAAGGGATTTGAGATACTCGTAAAATTCCAATGCTTAGTCAAGTTTACTATAGGCAAGGATATAGATGATAAGGCGTTTTGTGATGTGGTACAAATGGATGTGTGTCATATTTTTTTGGGCTGACCTTGGCTATTTGATCATGATATGCAATATTTTACCAAAGAAAATACTTATTCTTTTCATAGAGCTAAAAGAAAATATACATTTCATCCTTAAAAGGTAGTGATGCACAAGACTAACAAATTGAATGGGCTTTTAAAGGTTGAAGAGTTAGTAAGTGAAAGTAGAGACTTAGGGGTTGTATTTCCTATAGTTAGCAAAATAATAAATACCACTAAAGAGAGAAATTTGAAGGACCAACCCAAGGAAATTCAAAAATTGTTAGATTTGTTTGCTGACTTGGTTAGTAATAGTTTGCCACAGGGGTTGCCACCTGTGAGAAGCATTCAATATGCTATAGATTTGGTGCTTGAAGCATCTTTATCAAATTTGTCAGCATATTGAATGCCACCAGTTCAGCTACTAGAAATTCAAAAATAGGTTGAAGATTTGATTAAAAAAAAGATTGGTGCATGAAAGCAAAAGTCTAAGAGCTTACCCAGCTCTACTATCTCCTAAGAATGATGGATCTTGGCGGATGTGTGTTGATAGCGAGCTATAAACAAGATTATGATCAAGTATTGATTTCCCATTCCTTGATTGGAGGACGTGCTTGATCAATTGGCAGGGTCCAAGGTATTTTCTAAAATTGATTTGAGGAGTGGATATCATCAAATTAGATTGAGAGATTCAGATGAATGGAAGACTGCTTTTAAGACTCCTAAAGGCTTGTATGAATGGCTAGTAATGCCTTTCGACCTATCTAATGCTTCTAGTACATTCATGTGAGCCATGAGTAAGGTACTTAAACCTTTTTTACAATCTTTTGTTGTTGTTTATTTTGATGATATTCTAGTTTATAGTCCGGGTAAGGAAGAGCATTTATAGTATTTACGACAAGTTTTGGAGGTGCTACAAAAGGAGAAGCTCTATGTGAATTTAAGGAATTGTTCATTTTTGCTAATTGAGGTCATGCTTTTGGGGTTCATTGTTTCGGATAAAGGGCTGAAACCAGATCCTAAAAAGATTCAAGCAATCAAGCGCTGGCCAGCACCACAGTCTTTCGAAGAGGTTAGAAGTTTCCATGGGTTAGCTTTATTTTATAGGAGATTTATAAGAAATTTCAGTGCTGTTATGAGTCTTATTACTGAAATTTTGAAGAGTGATAGTTTCAAGTGGACAAATTCTACTCAAAAAGCTTTTGAACACATCAAAGTACTCGTGACTGAAGCACTTGTACTAGCATTACCATATTTTAATAAACATTTTGTTGTAGAATGTGATGCTTCTCAAAATAGTATTAGGGCTGTTCTTAGTCAAGAAGGGAGGCTTTTGGAAATTTTTAGTGAAAAATTATCCAATGCTAAACGTAGGTACTCTATTTATGATTTAAAGTTCTAAGCTTTGGTTAGAGACGTTATATTTCTGGGGCATTTTAAGAGGACTTTATGGCATAAAATGGGGACAGATTTAAAGTATTCTAGCACATGTCATCCTCAAACGGATGGTCAGACTAAAGCTATTAATCATAGTTTGAGAAACTTGCTAAGGTGTTTGGTTAGAAATCATGTGAAGGGTTGGGATTCAATTAGTTCGCAAGCTGAGTTAGTTTACAATGACTCAGTTAATCAAACCATTAAAAGGACACCTTTTGAGGTTGCTTATGGCCTTAAAGCCCAACATGTGCTTGACTTAGTGCCTTTACCCTAAGAAGCTACAGTGAGTGATGACGGGGAAGCTTTTGCTGAGCACATTCACAGCATTCATAAGGAAGTTCAAGATGCATTGAAAGCTAGCAATGCGGCATATACTAAGGCAGCTAATCCACATAGGTACTTTAAGGAATTCAAAAAAGGAAATTAGGTGTTGGTCTATAGGAGGAAAGAAAGGTTTCCTAAAGGTACCTATCATAAGTTGAAGTCTAAAAAATTTGAGCCATGTAAGGTACTTAAAATGTTAGGTCTGAACGCCTATTTATTGGAGTTGCCTACTGACTTGCAGATCAATCCTATTTTTAATGTCTTAGATTTATCCAAATTTAAGGGATTTAATTAAGAAGAACCAAATATAGTTGCTGAACAAGTTGGCTAGCTTCCTACCAAGCAAAATGACATCATCCAAAAAGTTCTTGATTTCAAAGAAGTGACATCTAGGAGGGGAAATACTTATCGAAGGTTCCCAATTAAATGGTTAGGAAAACCAACTTGTGAAAGTACCTGGATTTCAGAGGAAGAATTATGGAAAGTTGATCCAGAAATGTGTAAAAACGTGGCTAAAGTCTTTTATAAAAGTATTACCAATCTTTCAACCATGGGAGAATGATGTAGGAGCATTTTAAATTCTACTAGAATTTAAATTCTACTGGAATAAAGTTTTGTTTCATTTTAAATTCTACTGGATTTAAGAGTTTTGTTTCATTTTAAATTCTACTGGAATAAAGTAATTCATTTAGATCTCTGCTTAGGATTCTTTTGTTC
>JBBYHM010391492.1:0-14460 GCA_038381775.1 Adansonia rubrostipa | reverse complement strand
GTTTTTCTTGTGAAACCAAAGCACCAATATCTTTTATCCCAATGGGGAGAATGTGTTTATGGTGCCCAATCATGAAAACAAAGGAGATTATTATGTGAATCCATGTTTATCCCAATTGATAGATGGACTTTAATTCTAAAAAATGGTGAGAAGTAAAGTTTTTCTTATGAAACCAAAGCATCGACTTTTTTATCCCAGTTAATAGCATGAATTTATGGTGCTTAATCATTATAAGAAATGAGATTTTTATGGGAATCCGTATTTATCCTGATTAAAAAATGAACTTTAATTCTAAGAATGGTAGAAAGAGATGTTTTTCTTAGGAAATCACAGCTTCAATATCTTTTATCTCGATGAAGGGAATGTGTTTATGGTGCCCAATCTTGGAAAGAAATGAGATAATTATGTGTGTCCGTGTTTAACCAAATCAATGAACAAACATTAATTCTAAAAATGGTAGAAAGAGAAGTTTTTCTTATGAAACCAAAGCATCAATATCATTTATCCCAATTAGGAAAATGCGTTTATGGTGCCCAATCTTGAAAAGAAAGGAGATTATTATGCGAATTTGTGATTGTCCAAATTGAAGAATGAACATTAATTCTAAAGATGGTAGAAAGAAAAGTTTTTATTACGTCTCTAAAACACTAATATCATTCATCCCAATGAGGAGACTGTGTTTATGGTGCCCAATCATGAAAACAAAGGAGATTATAATGTGAATCTATCTTTGTCCCAATTGATGGATGGACCTTGATTCTAAAAAATGGTAGGAAGTGAAGTTTCAAAGCATCAATTCATTTATTCTAATGAGAAGGATAAATTTGTGGTGCCCAATCCTTAAACAAAAAGAGATTATTATGTGAATCCGTGTTTATCCCAATTGACAAACAAACTTTGATTCTAAAAATGGTCAAAAGAGATGTTTTTCTTATGAAACCAAAGCTTCAATATCTTTTATCCCAATGAGGAGAATTTGTTTGTGGTGTCTACTCATGAAAAGAAAAGAGATTATTATTTGAATCTGTGATTATCCAAATCAACGAATGAACATTAATTCTAAAAATGGTAGAAAGAGAAGTTTTTCTTATGAAACCAAAGCACCAATATCATTTATCCCAATGAGAAGAATGCGCTTACACTGCCCAATCATGAAAACAAGGGAGATTATTATGTGAATCCATGTTATCCTAATTGATAGACAAAATTTGATTCTAAGAAATGAAGGGAAGTGACGTTTTTCTTATAAAACCAAAGCATCGATTCTTTTATCCCAATGAAGAGCATGAATTTGTGGTGCCTAATCATTAAAAGAAATGAGATTATTATGTGAATCCATGTTTAGCCTAATTGAAAAATGAACTTTAATTCTAAAAATGGTAGAAAGAGATGTTTTTCTTATGAAATCAAAGCTTCTATATCTTTTATACCAATGACAAGAATGTGTTTATGGTGCCCAATCCTAGAAAGAAAGGAGATAATTATGTGAGTCCATGTTTGCCTAAATCAACGAATGAACATTAATTTTAAAAATGGTAGGAAAAGAAGTTTTTCTTATAAAACCAAAGCATCAATATCAGTTATCCCAATGAGGAGAATTCATTTATGATGCCCAGTCTTAAAAAGAAAGGATATTATTATGCAAATCTGTGATTGTCCAAATCGACAAACGAACATTAATTCTAAAGATGGCAGAAAGAGAAGTTTTTCTTATCATACCGAAGCACAACTATCATTCATCCCAAGTGCTGCCCAATCATGAAAATGAAAGAGCTATTACGTGAATCCATCCTTGCCCCATTTGATGGATGGATGGACCTTGGTTCTAAAAAATGGTGGGAAGTGAAGTTTTTCTTATGAAACAAAAGCAGCAATTCTTTTATCCCAATGAGGAGCATGAATTTAGGGTGCCTAAACATTTAAAGAAAGGAGATTATCATGTGAATTCGTGTTTATCCTAATTGCAAAATGACCTTTTTATCTAAAAATGGTAGAAAGAGAGGTTTTTCTTATGAAACCAAAGCTTCAATACCTTTCATCCTAATGAGGAGAATGAGTTTATGGTGTCCAATCTTGGAAAGAAAGTAGATAATTATGTGAGCTCATGTTTGTTGAAATCGACGAATGAATATTAATTCTAAAAATGGTATAAAGAGAAGTTTTTCTTATGAAACCAAAGCATCATTATCATTTACCCCACTGAGGAGAATGCATTTATGGTGCCTAGTCTTGAAAAGAATAGAGATTATTATGTGAATCCGTGATTGTCCAAATCGACAAATGAACATTAATTCTAAAAATGATAGAAATTGAAGTTTTACTTATGAAACCGAAGCACCAATCTCATTTATCCCAATGAGGAGAGTGTATTTATGTGCCAATCATGAAAACAAAGGAGATTATCACATGTATCCATCTTTATCCCAATTGATAGACGAACTTTAATTCTAAAAAATGGTGGGTGAAGTTTTTCTTGTGAAACCAAAGCGTCAATTCATTTATCCAAATGATGAGAATGAATTTGTTATGCCTAATCATTAAAAGAAAAGAGATTATTATGTGAATCTATGTTATCTCAATTGAAAAATGAACTTTAATTCTAAAAATAGTAGAAAGAGATGACTTTTTTGGGAAACTAAAGCTTCAATATCTTTTATCCCAATGAGGGGAATGTGTTTGTAGTGCCTAATAATGAAAAGAAAATAGGTTATTATTCAAATTCGTGTTTATCCAAATCGACGGATGAACATTAATTCTAAAAATGGTAGAAAGTGAAATTTTTCTTATGAAACCAAAGTACCAATATCATTTATCCCAGTGAGAAGAATATGTTTATGGTTCCCAATCATGAAAACAAAGGAGATTATTACGTGAATCCATGTTTATCCTAATTGATGGATGAACTTTGATCCTAAAAATTGGTGGGAAGTAAAGTTTTTCTTATGAAACCAAAGCATCGATTCTTTTATCCCAATAAAGAGCGAGAATTTGTGGTGCCTAAACAATAAAAGAAAGGAGATTATCTTGTGAATCCATGTTTATCCTAATTGAAAAAGGAACTTTAATTCTAAAAAGTGTCAGAATAGGTGTTTTTCTTATGAAACTAAAGCTTCAATATCTTTTACCCCAATGAAGAGAATGTGTTTATGGTGTCTAATTTTGGAAAAAAAGGAGATAATTATGTGAGTCTGTGTTTGTTCAAATCGACGAACAAACATTAATTCTAAAAATAGTACAAAGAGAAGTCTTTGTTATGAAACCAAAGAATCAATATCATTTTTCCCAATATGGAGAATGTGTTTGGGTGCCCAATCTTGAAAAGAATGGAGATTATTATTCGAATCTGTGATCGTCCAAATCGATGCACGAACATTAATTCTAAAAATGGCAGAAAAAGAAGTTTTTCTTATGAAACCAAAGCACCAATGTCTTTTTCCCAATGAGGAGAATGTGTTTATGGTGCCTAATGATGAAAACGAAGGATATTATTACGTGAATCCATTTATTACAATTGATAGACGAACTTTAATTCTAAAAATTGGAGGGAAGTAAAGCTTTTCTTATCAAACCAAAGCATTAATTCTTTTATTCCAATGAGGAGAATGAATTTGTGATGCCTAATCATTAAAAGAAAAGAGATTATTATGTCAATCTTTGTTTATCCTAATTGAAAAACAAACTTTAATTCTAAAAATGGTAGAAAGACATGTTTTTCTATGAAACCAAGGCTTCAATATCTTTATCCTAATACAGAGAATGTGTTTACGGTTCCCAATCATGAAGAGAAAAGAGATTATTTTGTGAATCTATGTTTGTCCGAATTGACGGATGAACATTAATTCTAAAAATGGTAGAAAGGGAAGTTTTTCTAATGAAACCAAGGCATCAAAATCGTTAATCCCAATAAGGAGAATGTGTTTATGGTGCCCAATCATGAAAACAAAGGAGATTATTATGTGAATCCATCTTTATCCCAATCGATAAATGAACTTTGATTTTAAATATTGGTGGGAAGTAAAGCTTTTCTTATAAAACCAAAGCATCGATTCTTTTATCCCAATGAGAAGCATGAATCTATGGTGCCTAAACAATAAAAAAAAAGGAGATTATCATGTGAATCCGTGTTTATCCTAATTGAAAAATGAACTTTAATTCTAAAAATGGTAGAAAGAGATATTTCTCTTATGAAACCAAAGCTTCAATAAATTTTATCCGAATAAGGAGAATGTGTTTATGGCACCCAATCATGGAAAGAAAGAAGATAATTATGTGAGTCTATGTTTGTCCAAATCAACGAACGAATATTAATTCTAAAAATGGTAGAAAGAGATGTTTTTCTTATGAAACCAAGGCATCATTATCATTTATCCCAATGAGGAGAATGTGTTTATGATGCCTAATCTTGAAAAGAAAAGAGATTATTATGCAAATTCATGATTGTCCAAATCGACGAATGAACATTAATTCTAAAAATGGTAGAAAGATAAGTTTTTCTTATGAAACCAAAGCACCAATCTCATTTATCCTAATGAGTAGAATGTATTTATGGTGCCCAATCATGAAAACAAAGGAGATTATTAAGTGAATCTGTCTTTATCCCAATTGATAAATAAACTTTAACTCTAAAAAATGGTGGGTGAAGTTTTTCTTGCAAAACGAAAGCATTAGTTCATTTATCCCAATAAGAATGATGAATTTGTTGTGCCCAATCATTAAAAGAAAGGATATTATTATATGAATCTGTGTTTATTTCAATCAAAAAGTGAATTTAATTATAAAAATGGTAAAAAAAGATGTTTTTCTTACGAAACCAAAGCATCAATATCATTTATCGCAATAAGGAGAATATGTTTATGGTGCCCAATCTTGAAAAGAAAGGAGATTATTATGCGGATTCATGATTGTCTAAATCGATAAACGACCATTAATTTTAAAAATGGTAGAAAGAGAGGCCTTTCTTATGAAGTCAAAGCACTGATATTATTTAGCCCATTAAGGAGAATGTGTTTATGGTGCCAAATCATGAAAACATTAGAGATTATTACGTAATCCATCTTTATCCCAACTGATAGACGGACTGTGATTCTAAAAAATGGTGGGAAGTGAAGTTTCTCTTATGAAACCAAGCATTAATTCATTTATCCTAATGAGAAGGATGAATTTATTGTGCCCAATCATTAAAAGAAAGGAGATTATTATGTGAATTTGTGTTTATCATAATTGAAAAGTGAACTTTAATTCTAAAAATGGTAGAAAAAGATGTTTTTCTTATAAAACCTAAGCTTCAATATGTTTTATCCCAATGAGGAGAATGTGCTTACGATGCTCAATCATGAAAAGAAACTAGATAATTATGTGAACCCGTGTTTGTCCAAATCGACGGATGAACATTAATTCTAAAAATGGTAGAAAAAGAAATTTGTCTTGTGAAACCAAAGCATCAATATCGTTTATCCTAATAAGGAGAATGCGTTTATGGTGCCCAATCTTGAAATGAAAGGAGATTATTTTGCGAATCCGTGATTGTCCAAATCGATGAATGAACATTAATTCTAAAAATGTTAGAAAGAAAGGTTTTTCTTGTGAAACCAAAGCACCAATATCTTTTATCCCAATGGGGAGAATGTGTTTATGGTGCCCAATCATGAAAACAATGAAGATTATTACGTGAATCCATGTTTATTTCAATTGATAGATGAACTTTGATTCTAAAAAATGGTGGGAAGTAAAGTTTTTCTTATGAAACCAAAGCATTGATTCTTTTACCCTAGTTAATAGCTTGAATTTGTGGTGCCTAATCATTATTAGAAATGAGATTTTTATGCGAATCCGTGTTTATCCTGATTAAAAAATGAACTTTAATTCTAAGAATGGTAGAAAGAGATATTTTTCTTAGGTAACCAAAGCTTCAATATCTTTTATCCTGATGAAGAGAATGTGTTTATGGTGCCTAATCTTGGAAAGAAAGGAGATAATTATATGAGTCCATGTTTGACCAAATCGATGAACGAACATTAATTCTAAAAATGGTAGAAAGAGAAGTTTTTCTTATGAAATCAAAGCATCAATATCATTTATCCCAATTAGGAGAATGCATTTATGGTGCCCAATCTTGTAAAGAAAAGAGATTATTATGCGAATTCATGATTGTCCAAATTAAAGATGAACATTATCTCTAAAGATGATAGAAAAAGAAGTTCTCTTACGACACCAAAACACCAATATCATTCATCCCAATGAGGAGAATGTGTTTATGGTGCCCAATCATGAAAACGAAGGAGATTATAATGTGAATCTATCCTTATCCCAATTAATGGATGGACCTTGATTCTAAAAAATGGTAGGAAGTGAAGTTTCAAAGCATCAATTCATTTATCCTAATGTGAAAGATAAATTTCTGGTGCCCAATCCTTAAAAGAAAAAAGATTATTATGTGAATCCGTGTTTATCTCAATTGACAAACAAACTTTAATTCTAAAACTGGTCGAAAGAGATGTTTTTCTTATGAAACCAAAGTTTCAATATCTTTTATCCCAATAAGGAGAATCTATTTATGGTGCCTAATCATGAAAAGAAAAGAGATTATTATTTGAATCTATATTTGTCAAAATCGATGGATGAACAATTAATTCTAAAAATGGTGGAAAGAGAAGTTTTTCTTATGAAACTAAAGTACCAATATCATTTATCCTGGTGAGGAGAATGTGTTTATGGTGCCTAATCATGAAAACAAAGAAGATTATTTTCTGAATCCTTGTTTATCCCAGTTGATGGACGAACTTCGATTCTAAAAATGGTGGGAAGTAAAGTTTTTCTTATGAAACCAGAGCATCGATTCTTTTATCCCAAAAAGGAGCATCAATTTGTTGCGCCTATACATTAAAAGAAAGGAGATTATCATGTGAATCCCTATTTAACCCAATTGAAAATTGACCTTTTATTCTAAAAATGGTAGAAAAAGATATTTTTCTTATGAAACCAAAGCTTCAATATCTTTTATCCCAATAAAGAGAATATCTTCATGGTTTCCAATCTTGGAAAGAAAAAAGATAATTATGTGAGTCTATGTTTGTTCAAATCGATGAACGAATACTAATTCTAAAAATGGTAGAAAGAGAAGTCTTTCTTATGAAACCAAAGAATCAATATCATTTATCCCAATGAGGAGAATGTGTTTATGGTGCCCAATCTGGAACAGAAAAGAGATTATTATGCAAATCTGTGATTATCCAAATCGATGAATGAACATTAATTCTAAAAATGGTAGAAGGAGAAGCTTTTCTTATGAAACCAAAGCACCAATATCATTTACCCCAGTGAGGAGAATGTGTTTATGGTGCCCAATCATGAAAATACAAGATGAATTCGTGTTTATCCTAATTAATAAATGAACTTTGATTTTAAAAAATGGTGTGAAGTAATGTTTTTCTTATCAAACCAAAGCATCAATTCTTTTATCCCAATGAGGAGAATGAATTTGTGATGCCTAGTTAATAAAAAAAAGGAGATTATTATGTGAATTCTGTTTTTCTCAATTGAAAAACAAACTTTAAAATGATAGAAAGACATGTTTTTCCTATGAAACCAAAGCTTCAATATCTTTTATCCCAATAAGGAGAATGTGTTTAAGGTGCCCAATCATAAAGAGAAAATAGATTATTATGTGAATTCGTGCTTGTCCGAGTTGACAGATGAACATTAATTCTAAAAGTGGTAGAAAGAGAAGTTTTTCTTATGAAACCAAAGAATCAATATCATTTATCCCAATGAGGAGAATGTGTTTATGGTGCCTAATCTTGAAAGGAAAAGAGATTATTTTGTGAATCTGTGATTGTCAAAATTAATGGATGAACATTAATTCCAAAAATGGTAGAAATAGAAGTTTTTCTTATGAAAGCAATGCACCAATATCATTTATCCCAATGCGGAGAATGTGTTTATGGTGCCTAATCATGAAAATAAAGGAGATTATTACGTGAAACAGTCTTTATCCCAATTAATAGACTAACTTTGATTCTAAAAATTGGTGGGAAGTAAGGTTTTTCTTTAGGAACCAAAGCATCGATTCTTTTAACCCAATAAGGACCATGAATTTATAGTGCCTAAACAATAAAAGAAAAGTGATTATCATGTGAATCCGTGTTTATCCTAATTGAAAAATGAACTTTAATTCTAAAAATGGTAGCAAAAGATGTTTTTCTTATGAAACCAAAGCTTCAATAACTTTTATCCTAATGAGGAGAATGCGTTTATGGTGCCCAATCTTTGAAAGAAAAAACATAATTATGTGAGTTCATGTTTGCCTAAATCGATGAACAAATATTAATTCTAAAAATGGTAGAAAGAGAAGTTTCTCTTATGAAACCAAAGCACCAATATCATTTATCCCAATAAAGAGAATGTGCTTACGGTGCCAAATCATTAAATCAACAAAGATTATTACTTGAATCCATCTTTATCCCAATTGATAGATGAATTTGATTCTAAAAGATGGTGGGTAGTGAAGTTTTTCTTATGAAACTAAAGCATCAATTCATTTATCCAATGAGGAGGATGAATTTGATGTGCCTAATCATTAAAAGGAATGAGATTATTATGTGAATCCGTGTTTATCCTAATTGAAAAAGGAACTTTAATTCTAAAAATGGTAGAAATGTGTTTTTCTTATGAAACCAAAGCTTCAATATCTTTTATCCTAATGAGGAGAATGTGTTTACGGTGCCCAATCATGAAAAAAAAAGAGATTATTATGTGAATCTGTGTTTCTCCAAATCGATGGATGAACATTAATTCTAAAAATGGTAGAAAGAGACGTCTTTCTTATGAAACCAAAGCATCAATATCATTTATCCCAATGAGGAGAATGTGTTTATGGTGCCCAATCTTGAAAAGAAAAGACATTATTATATGAATATGTGATTGCGCAAATCGATAAATGAACATTAATTTTAAAAATAGTAGAAAGAGATGCTTTTCTTATGAAACCAAAGCACCAATATCATTTAGCCCAAAGAGAAAAATCTATTTATGGTGCAAAATCATGAAAACAATAGAGATTATTATGTGAACCCATGTTTATCCCAATTAAAAAAGGAACTTTAATTCTAAAAATGGTAGAAAGGGATGTTTTTCTTATGAAACCAAAGCTTCAATAACTTTTATCCCAATGAGGAAAATGTGTTTACAGAGCCCAATCATGAAAGGAAAAGAGATTATTATGTGAATCCGTGTTTGTCCAAATCGACGGATGAACATTAATTTTAAAAATAGTGGAAAAAGAAGTTTTTCATATGAAACCAAAGAATCAATATCATTTATCCCAAAGAGGAAAATGTGTTTGTGGTACCCAATCCTGAAAAGAAAGGAGATTATTTTGTGAATCCGCAATTGTTGAAATTGATGAATGAACATTAATTCTAAAAAGGATAAAAAAAGAAGCTTTTCTTACAGAACCTAAGCATCAATATTTTTTATCCCAATGGGAAGAATGTGTTTATGGTGCCTAATCATAAAAACAGAGGAGGTTATTATGTGAATTCGTGTTTATCCAAATTGATAGATGAACATTGTTTCTAAAAAATGGTGGGAAATAAACATTTTCTTATGAAATCAATGCATCGATTCTTTTATCCCAATGAGGACCATGAATTTGTGGTGCCTAATCATTAAAAAAAATGAGATTATTATGTGAATCCGTGTCTATCCTAATTGAAAAATAAACTTTAATTCTAAAAATGGTAGAAAGAGATGTTTTTCTTATGAACTAATGAGGAGAATGTGTTTATGGTGCCTAATCTTGGAAAAAAAGGAGATAATTATGTCAGTCTGTGTTTGTCCAATTTGAAGAACGAACATTAATTCTAAAAATGGTAGAAAGAGCAGTTTTTCTTATGAAACCAAAACATCAATATCTATAATCCCAATGAGGAGAATGTGTTTATGATGCCTAATCTTGAAAGAAAAGGAGATTATTATGCAAATCCGTGATTGTCCAAATCGATGAACGAACATTAATTCTAAAGATGGTGGAAAGAGAAGCTTTTCTTACGACACCAAAGTACCAACATCATTAATCCTATTAAGGAGAATGTGATTATGGTGCCCAATCATGAAAACAGAGGAGTTTATTATGTTAATCCGTCCTTACCCTAATCGATGGATGGACCTTGATACTAGAAAATGGTAGGAAGCAAAGTTTTTCTTATGAAACCATAGCATCAATTCATTTATCCTAATGAGGAGGATGAATTTATGGTGCCTAATCCTTAAAAGAAAAGAGATTATTATGTGAATCCGTGTTTATCCTAATTGAAAAATGAAATTTAATTCTAAAAATAGTCAAAAAAGATGTTTTCCTTATGAAACCAAAGCTTTAATATCTTTTATCCTAATCAGGAGAATGTGTTTATGGTGCCTAATAATCAAAAGAAAATAGATTACTATTTGAACCCGTGTTTGTCCAAATCAATGGATGAACATTAATTCTAAAAATGGTAGAAGAGAAGCCTTTCCTATGAAACGAAAGCACCAATATCATTTATCACAATATGGAAAATGCTTTTATGGCACCCAATCATGAAAACAAATGAGATTATTACATAAATCTGCGTTTATCCCAATTGATAGATGAACTTTGATTCTAAAAAATGGTGGGAAGTAAAGTTTTTCTCATGAAACCAAAGCATTGATTCTTTTATCCCAATGAGGAGGATGAATTTGTGGTGCCTCAAGATTAAAAGAAAGGAGATTATTATATCAATCTGTGTCTATCCAAATTGAAAAATGAACTTTAATTCTAAAAATGGTAGAAAGAGATGTTTTTCTAATAAAACTAAAGCTTTTATCTGAATAAGGAAAATATCTTTATGGTGCCCAATATTAGAAAGAAAAGAGATAATTATGTGAGTCCATTTTCGTCAAAATTGACAAACGAACATTAATTCCAAAAATGGTAGAAACAAAAGTTTTTCTTATGAAACCAAAGTAGTAATATCATTTATCCCAATGAGGAGAATGTGTTTATTGTGCCCAATCTTGAAAAGAAAGGAGATTATTTTGCAAATCCTTAATTCTCTACATTGACAAACGAACATTAATTCTAATAACGGTAGAAAGAGAAGTTTTTCTTATGAAACCAAAGGCTCCAATATCATTTATCCCAATGAGGATAATGTGTTTATTGTGCCTAATCATGGAAGCAAAAAAGATTATTATGTGAATCCATGTTTATCCCTATTGATAGACAGACTTTGATTATGAAAAATGGTGGGAGGTAAAGTTTTTCTCATGAAACCAATGCATCGATTCTTTTATCCCAATGAGGAGCATGTACTTGTAACGCCTAAACAATAAAAAAAAGAGATTATCATGTGAGTCCACATTTATTCTAATTGGAAAATGAGCTTTAATTCTAAAAATGGTAAAAAGAGATGTTTTCTTATAAAACTAAAGCTTCAATGTCTTTTATCCCTATAAGGAGAATGTGTTTATGGTGCCTAATCTTGGAAAAAACAGAAATAATTATGCGAGTTCGTGTTTGTCTAAATCGACAAATGAACATTAATTCTAAAGATGGTAGAAAGAGAGGTTTTTCTTACGAAACCAAAGCACCAATATCATTTATCCCAGTAAGGAGAATGTGTTCATGGCACCCAATCATGAAAACAAAGGAGATTATTACGTGAAACAGTCTTTATCCCAATTGATAGATGGACCTTGATTCTAAAACATGGCAAGAAGTGAAGCTTTTCTTATGAAACCAAAGTATCAATTCATTTATCCCAATAAGAAGGATGAATTTGTGGTGCCCAATCGTTAAAAAAAAGGAGATTATTATGTGAATCCGTTTTTATCCCAATTGAAAAATGAACTTTGACTCTAAAAATGGTAGAAAGAGATGTTTTTCTTATGAAACCACAGCTTCAATATCTTTCATCCCAATAAGGAGAATGTTTTTATGGTGCCTAATAATGAAAATAAAAGAGATTATTATTCAAATCCATGTTTGCCCAAATCGACGAACGAACATTAATTTTAAAAATGGCAGAAAAAATAATTTTTCTTTTGAAACCTATACCAATATCATTTATCGCAATGAGGAGAATATGTTTATTGTGCCCATCATGGAAACAAAAGAGATTATTATGTGAATCCATGTTTATCCCAATTAATGATGAACTTTGACTATGAAAAATGGTGGGAGGTAAAGTTTTTCTCATGAAATCAAAGCATCGATTCTTTTATCCTAACGAAGAGCATGAACTTGTGGTGCCTAGACATTAAAAGAAAGGAGATTGTCCTATGAATCCATGTTTATTCTAATTGAAAAATGAACTTTAATTCTAAAAATGATAGAAGGAAATGCTTTTCTTACAAAACCAAAGCCTCAATATCTTTTATCCCAATGAGGAGAATGTGTTTATGGTACCCAATCTTGGAAAAAAAGGAAATAATTATGTGAGTCCATCTTTGTCCAAATCGATGAACAAACATTAATTCTAAAAATGGTAGAAAGAGAAGTTTTTCTTATGAAACCAAAGCATCAATATCTATAATCCTAATGGGGAGAACGTGTGTTTGGTGCCCAATCTTGAAAAGAATCAGATTATTATGCGAAACCATGATTGTCCAAATCGACAAACGAACATTAATTCTAAAAAATATAGAAAAAGAAATTTTTCCTATGAAACACAAAGCATCAATATCATTTATCGCAATTGGGAGAATTTGTTTATGGTTCCTAATCATAAAAACAAAGGAGATTATTAAGTGAATCTGTGTTTATCCCAATTGATAGCAAACTTTGATTACAAAAAAAAGTGGGAAGTAATGTTTTTCTTATGAAACCGTAGCATCA
Organism: Adansonia rubrostipa; assembly: GCA_038381775.1. Taxonomy (NCBI): domain Eukaryota; kingdom Viridiplantae; phylum Streptophyta; class Magnoliopsida; order Malvales; family Malvaceae; genus Adansonia; species Adansonia rubrostipa. The sequence continues at coordinate 1,604 of JBBYHM010391492.1, read as the reverse complement.
ATTTATTTATCCCAATGAAGAGGATGAATTTGTGGTGCCTAATCCTTAAAAGAAAAGAGATATTATTATGTGAATTTGTGTTTATCCCAATCGAAAAATAAACTTTAATTCTAAAAATGGTCGACAACGATGTTTTTTTTATGAAACCAAAGCTTCAATATCTTTTATCCCAATCAGGAGAATGTGTTTATGGTGCCTAATAATGAAAGGAAAATAGATTATTATTTGAATCCGTGTTTGTCCAAATCGAAGGATGAACATTAATTCTAAAACTGGTAGAGGAGATGTTTTCCCTATGAAACCAAAGCACCAATATCATTTACAATAGTAAGGAAAATATGTTTACGGTGCCCAATCATGCAAACAAAGGAGATTATTACGTGAATCCATATTTATCCTAATTGATAGACGAACTTTGATTCTAAAAAATGCTGGGAAGTAAGTTTTTCTCGTGAAACCAAAGCATCGATTCTTTTATCCTAATGAGGAGGATGAATTTGTGGTGCCTAAACATTAAAAGAAAAGAGATTATCATGTGAATCCACGTTTATCCAAATTGAAAAATGAACTTCAATTCTAAAAATGGAAGAAAGAGATGTTTTTCTAAAAAAACCAAAGCTTCTATCCCAATGAGGAGAATGTGTTTATGGTGCCCAATCTTCCAAAGAAAGGAGATAATTGTGTGAGTCCATGTTTATCCAAATCGATAAATGAACTTTAATTCCAAAAATGGTAGAAAGAGAAGTTTTTCTTATGAAACTAAAGCAGTAATATCATTTATCCCAATGAGGAGAATGTGTTTATTGTGCCCAATCTTGAAAAGATAGGAGATTATTTTGCAAATCCTTGATTGTCTACATCGACAAACAAACATTAATTCTAAAAATGGTAGAAAGAGAAGTTTTTCTTATGAAACCAAAGGCACCGACATCATTTATCCCAATGAGGAGAATGTGTTTATTGTGCCTAATCATGGAAGCAAAAGAGATTATTATGTGAATCTGTGTTTATCCCAATTGATAGATGAACTTTGATTATGAAAAATGGTGGGAGGTAAAGTTTTTCTCATGAAACCAAAGCATCGATTCTTTTATCCCAATGAGGAGCATGAACTTATGGTGGCTAAACAATAAAAGAAAAAGAGATTATCATGTGAGTCCATGTTTATTCTAATTGAAAAACGAACTTTAATTCTAAAAATGGTAGAAAGAGATGTTTTTCTTATAAAACCAAAGCTTCAACGTCTTTTACCCCTATGAGGAGAATGTGTTTATGGTGCCCAATCTTAGAAAAAAAAGGAAATAATTATATGAGTCCTTGTTTGTCTAAATCGATAAATGAGCATTAATTCTAAAGATTGTAGAAATAGAGGTTTTTCTTACGAAACCAAAGCACCAATATCATTTATCCCAATGAGGAGAATGTGTTCATGGTGCCAATCATGAAAATAAAGGAGATTATTACGTGAATCGATCTTTATCCCAATTGATAGATGGACCTTGATTCAAAAAAAGGGTGGGAAGTGAAGTTTTTCTTATGAAACCAAAGCATCAATTCATTTATCCCAATGAGGAGGATGAATTTATGGTGCCCAATTGTTAAAA
>JBBYHM010391481.1:3501-14460 GCA_038381775.1 Adansonia rubrostipa | reverse complement strand
GAGCAACAATAAAGAAAAGAATAAAATTAAAAGTAAAAAGGTAATTAAAATTTTTATTAATAATTTTAATAATTATTATTTCCTTTTTTATAATTATTTTTTAGTTTTATTCATTTTAAATAATTATTAGTTTACTTTCTTTTTTAAAAATTTTTTCAAAATTTATACAAGCATTTCTTTCTGGTTTAAACATTGAGAAATCATCATATAATACGATGATTTCTCAATTAAATTTTATAATTTTTTTTATGTTTCAATATTTTAAACTTATTTCGGTAAATAATCTGAAAACGACTTATTTCGGTAAATAAAAAAATTATATTATTTTAATAAAAAGGCCGAAAACTAGACCAAATTTAAATGGGCTAAATTTTAAATATGAAGTTGAAAATTTTTTTTATCTATATAATGCAAAGTGTTTTATGTTATATGATCCTATAAATTAGTGATAAAAATAAAAAACTCTATAAAATAGGATTCATTGAAAAACACGTGTTTATTAATTTATATTTAAAAAATTAATAAATAAATAAAACAATGATCACTATAATTATCTGAATATTATATATATCTATATATAGAAAGTTTGAAAAAAAATTTAGGGTTGTGGCCACCCTACGCCATTATCGTCCTCCTCTGAATGATACCAGGTCTAGAAAATTGTCTTTTCCTTGGGATGCATGCTTGTTGAGTAGAATCAGTAGATAGTAAGTTGCATGCATTCATTCAGCTAGCCAGAGAGACCTCCCATGTGAAATTGATAAAAAATGAAAAATCCCCACTCAATGAAAGTTTTGGTTAGGCAGTAAAGCAGTGTGCTTTATTCAAAGGAAGTTTCCTTTGCCAACAACTCCAAAAAAAGAAAAAAGAAAAAAGAAAGGGCACTTTCCACGGAAACTGAGTTGGAAAATATAAAAAATTAATAATAACGTGCCATGTTTATTTACATTCACAAATAATGTGTTCATGAATGAAATTAGTCTTATGATTCTAAATGAATACCTAAGGATTAGATATGAGAGAGTTTGACAGATAACTTTTTATTAGTCTAATCTTAATTAACAATTTTTATTAATTTTCACAAGCATATTTGCTTAGGATTATTTCATAAACGTAATTAAAAGGTTGTCATATATTTTATTTTTTTTATTTTTCAAATATACATTAAAGAGATGTGATAGTTTTTTATCCGTCAATATATGATAATATTGTGTATATTTTATTTATACTAGATTATGACACACCCACTACACAGGTGCTTAAGGAAAAAATAATTAAAAAAATTATTTTTTAATAAAAATTGATTATTGAGTAGTTTTTTTTATAGGAAAAATATATATTTATCCTTTAATTTATATTTTTATTAATATAATTTTAAAATATTTAAGTAATTTCACTTATTGAAATGGTGCCTAGTTAACCAATTCAATCAACCCTCTATGTAATCTAGATGAGGCATCTCTATTATACTAGAAATAAATCTCAAATTGCATGTGCGTTATACTCTATTAGAAATAAAATTCTAACTCAACTCGTATCAAGAGATAAATAATGTTATTTCTAGTGACTTATTTTTTTCCTCAAGACAACTATGAGATGTGACTTAGATGTTTTTTTTTAAGGTTAAATAGGTTTTGATATAAAAAAGATTACTTAAAAATATAACACTCAAAATAATCATATTATTAATACTAAAATTATTTTAATGAAAGCAACGATTTCACTTTTTATTGAGCGAATAATTTATAAAATATTCATATCTAATGATTGCATAAATTATTTTGTATAAGAAAATTAAAAAATGAATATTTATTTATAAAAATAAAAAGTTCGTAGAGAAAAAATAGATGAATTTATCTTAAAATAATTTAGGTATTACTCTCTTTTAGTGATAATTTTTTTATGTTTTTTCTGAGATTTAGATCATTGATTTAATCATTCTCGATGATCTTAGATAATTGTTGCATAAAATTTTTAAATTTTCACTAAATAGGATAGTTTAATCGTGATGATTAAATCATTTTTTATTTTAAGATGAACACCACTTTATAAAAGGAAAAAAGAAAAAAGCTCACTTTTCTTTCTCTAATGATTGAGATGCTATGGACCCAAATTGGTTAAATGAAACTAAGACTACATCCTTTCCACAAATTTAGCCCATCAATTTCACCGGTCTACCAAAATAGTTCAGTACCATAACAGGCTCTAAGCCTCCAGCCCAATAAAGTAACAAATGGCTGATTTCGTTGATTAGGTTAGGTAATTGAAGATATTTATAGATTTAAAATTTAATTTAATTAATTTATATAATAAATTAATTTTAATAAATTAATATTTAAATTTTAATATCTATAATTATTTTTTTATTTCTTGACTGAGACCTCTTTTCTTTCGTGCCAAAATAAAAAATTGAAAATAAATAATATGATATTTTTTTAATCTTTTGATTAAAAAATATTTTTGTAAAAAATTATTGTTTGATCTACCAATTCTAGAGTTTACAATTTTTATTTAACAGTATTATTCATATTTGTGCATGGTATAATTAAAAATTACTATCAGATAAAAAATATTTTTCATTCTCTTTAATTTTGATTATAAAATTTAAAAATTTAATGGACAATATATATATATATATATATATATATATATATATATAAGAAAGAGTTGCTTATTAAAATCATCTTTATCTTTATCATTTTGGCCAAGTTTCCATATTAATTATTTTATTCATCTCAATTTGAATTATACACCAAGACTAGAATCATAAAACCCAAAGTCTTAAACTTTTGTACGGGCAAAGAAAAGGGATAAATATGATTATATATATTGCCAGAAAACGATAATAGACTAAGAGAAAAATAAAAATTGAGAATACGGAGTTTAACTCAATTAATTTATATAATAAAAAATATTTGATAAATCTGAATTTTAAATTTTATTTGTAAATTTTTTTTATCTTCGAACCATAGCTTTCACTTCATTCAAATGATAGGTTCTTTTAAATTTGTCGTGATACAATAATTTTTTTTATTGTAATTGTATCGAAACATAAAAAAATAGATAACAATAGAATGCATAATGCAAGAGGCAGTCCGCAAATTTTTACTTATTCTATTTCTATTTCTATGTTTTTTTTTTTTATGAGAATTTAGTGTATTTTTATTTTATTCTAATTTTTCCTAATTTTGTGTTTTGATTGCCTCGAGTAATTTCATTTTTTTATTCCTATTATATCTAATTCTAATTTGTTTTTGAGATGGATTGGTGTTGTTCCTCTGCACCTAAGACACCAGAATATCAAACCAATGAAGAAAGGCATGCAAGAAAAAGAAAAACATATTGGTTAGTGACTATGAGGTCCAATTCTTGGCTAGAGGGGAAACCAAAAGCCTCCGCCTTTTCATCCCATGGATATAGAGAGAGGGCGGCGGGACTTTTGATTTTTTCGTGTTGTCAAAGAGTTGAACAAATGATTTTTTATATTATCAAAGAGTTGAATAATAAAAATATATGATAAGTGTCAGATTAAATTGATCAGTTCATGTAAAAATAAAGTTTAAATCTACTAATTTATAAGGATGCTTCAGTTGTATACATCATTACATTTCTACCTTGATACTTATCGTGAAATTAAAAAGTAAAAACAAAAATGGAAAATCAGACAACAAACTTAGGAAAGTCAGACCACAATTTGTGCGGTGGAAGTCTTTAATTTGAATTTCTCCCCTTCCAATTTTACTACCAGAAATAAAGAAAAAAAATAAAAAAGATAAGATATTAAAAGAATATTTGAACTATTCTATTTTCTTTAAGTGTTTAGATTTTTATTATATTTAAATAAATTTTTATTTTTTAATATTCAAATAAAATAATTTTTTATTTTAAATAAAAATTAATTTATATTAATTATTTATTTAAATATAAATTAAATGTTAAGAGTTTATCTTGACATAAATTAAAAGGTAAGATTTGTATGTAAATCAAAAGTTTTTATTTTCTTAAGGTAGCTGGACCCCAAGTCGAGGCTCCAAGCCGTATCCAAGCACTCTACCTGTTTGTTCTCTTAGCTTTCCTTTTAATAGTTCCTATTTTTTAATTAAAAATAATTCTCAATTGAAGTGGCAACAATTGAGTGACGCATATTTATATTTAATATTTCGTTTATTTATATTATATTTATATATTATTATGTTATATTTATTATTAAAATATTTTAAATTTATATAAATTTTGATATGTTAAAAATTTTATTGTATATATTTTAAAAAATATATTTTTGTAAAAAATTATTGTTTGATCTATCTATTCTAGAGTTTACAATTTTTATTTAACAGTTTTATTCATATTTGTGCATGGTATAATTAAAAATTACCATCGCATAAAAAATATTTTTCATTCCCTTTAATTTTGATTATAAAATTTAAAAATTTCATGGACAATATATATATATATATATATAAAAGAAAAAGTTGCTTATTAAAATCATCTTTATCTTTATCATTTTGGCCAAGTTTCCATATTAATTATTTTATTCATCTCAATTTGAATTATACACCAAGACTAGAATCATAAAACCCAAAGTCTTAAACTTTTGTACGGGCAAAGAAAAGGGATAAATATGATTATATATATTGTCAGAAAACGATAATAGACTAAGAGAAAAATAAAAAATTGAGAATACGGAGTTTAACTCAATTAATTTATATAATAAAAAATATTTGATAAATCTGAATTTTAAATTTCATTTGTAAATTTTTCTTTATCTTCAAACCATAGCCTTCACTTCATTTAAATGATAGATTCTTTTAAATTTGTCGTGATACAATAAGTTTTTTTTTATTGTAATTGTATCGAAACATTAAAAAATAGATAACAATAGAATGAATAATACAAGAGGCAGTTCGCAAATTTTCACTTATTCTATTTCTATTTCTATGTTTTTTTATGAGAATTTAGTGTATTTTTATTTTATTCTAATTTTTCCTAATTTTGTGTTTTGATTGCCTCGCGTAATTCCATTTTTTTATTCCTATTCTTTCTAATTCTAATATTTTTTCGAGATGGATTGGTGTTGTTCCTCTACACCTAAGACACCAATGAGGAAAGGCATGCAAGAAAAAGAAAAGCATATTGATTAGTGGCTATGAGGTCCAATTCTTGGCTAGAGGGGAAACCAAAGGCCTCCGCCTTTTCATCCCATGGATATATAAAGAGGGAGGCGGGACTTTTAGTTTTTTTTGTGTTGTCAAAGAGTTGAACAAATGATTTGTATTATCAAAGAGTTGAATAATGAAAATATATGGCAAGTGCCAGATTGAATTGATCGGTTCATGTAGGAACAAGGTTCAAATCTACTAATTTATAAAGATGTCTTAGTTGCATATATCATTACACTTCCACCTTGACACTTATCGTAAAATTAAAAAGTAAAAATAAAAATGGAAAATCAGACAATAAACTTAAGAAAGTCAGACTACAATTTGTTCGGTGGAAGTCTTCAATTTGAATTTCTCCCCTTCCAATTTTACTATCAGAAATAAAGAAAAAAAATAAAAAAGATAAGATGTTAAAAGAATATTTGAACTATTCTATTTTCTTTAAGTGTTTAGATTTTTATTATACTTAAATAAATCTTTATCTTTTAATATTTAAATAAAATAATTTTTTATTTTAAATAAAAATTAATTTATATTAATTATTTATTTAAATATAAATTAAATGTTAAGAGTTTATCTTAATATAAATTAAAAGATAAGATTTATATGTAAATCAAAAGTTTTTATTTTCTTAAGGTAGCTGGACCCCAAATCGAGGCTCCAAGCCGTATCCAAGCACTCTACCTGTTTGTTCTCTTAGCTTTCCTTTCAATAGTTCCTATTTTTTAATTAAAAAAAAAATCTCAATTGAACTGGCAACAATTGAGTGACACATATTTATATTTAATATTTAGATTATTTATATTATATTTATATATTATTATGTTATGTTCATGATTAAAATATTTTAAATTTATATAAATTTTGATATGTTAAAAATTTATATTGTATATATTTTAAAAAAATATATTTATACCATATTATATTGTATTTTAATTATTTTATATAAATTATATTTATATAATTCTGTTTAAAATAGATAAGAATGCATATGTTGCTCAATTGGAACTCAATTACATAGTACAATCTGGAGGCTACTTAAATATTTTGTTGTATAGATGTTATACAGATATATAAAAGATATTTTCATTTTAAATTCTGTCAGTTTGATAACAATATATTGTTATCCTACCACAAAATGGAGGGCTCAATTTCAGAATTGAGTCTATAGCCTAAATATTGGAAAATTAATTCATCACTTTCATTCAATTTCCTACTTCATTTTTTTTTTCCAATTTTGATTACTATATATCTCTTCTGTACGTAAATGTGTAGTCAGTAAGATGAAACTCTAATGTGTAGTCCATTTGGTGCTTCAACTCTTGGAAATTTCGTCAATTTTTCTCCCCCGATTTCTTCCCATCTGCACCCGAAGAAACAATGGAAGAAAAGAAAAACATTAACTTCAATATTTTTAGACCTGTCTAAAGAGATAGGCTCGGACTGTATGGTTTGGGCTTTGACAAGTTTTTTTAATTTAGATCGACTTGAACTCGATTAAATTTTGGACAAAAAATAGAAGAATTCGAGTAGTAATCCAACTCAACTTATGAAGATCGATGTTTACCTATATCTAGTTACAAAATAGTGAAGGAAAGAAGAAACTTCTGCTATTCCTAGTTCCTTTCCAGGACACTGCCTGGTGCCACCTCCAAACATCAAGAAATAAGTTTGAGATTCCAAGCTCTTGTCCTGCATATTCAGGCATCATTTAAAAAATTAAGCGTTGGAATTTTCTTTCATGGACAAAATGCTGGGAAAATGGGAAAGAAAATGAAAGAAATGAATTGGTTAATTACTAACCATCCATCTCCATGGATTGAAGGCTAATGGATCAGGATATAGATGAGGGTCATAGTTTATCTCTCTCGTATAAACATAAATTCTCCAGCCTTCAGGAATCACAAATCCTGGTAAACAAACAACAGAAAAATAAAAATTGAAGATTGGAAATGCATAATTCCTTGTAAGTTGCTTCATTGTTATTGAACTATCAGAAGGTGAAAATGGATCACCAACTTTTCTAGCGGCCAGTGAAAATCCAATCGTTTAGGCTTTATATATTTTCTGAGTATAAAGAGATCATAGTTTAAGAATGGGAAAGGATTGTTAATACAGAAATTTAAATCTCAAACTTATAAATATCATCTAACTGTATGAATTAATTAAGTTACAGTCTAAACTTTTTTTTTTTTTTCAAAAAAGCTTCATTTCTTTTCAAAAAATTATCGAAAAAAAAAAAGGCAAAGAATCATTTAGCAAATGCATTAGCTGCATTGGTAGATAAATCAAGATGGAGTACGGCCCACCAAGGGAAGATGATCTCATGTCCATTACATGATATATATAAATATATATATGTATATGTATATTTGGGTTCAAAAAGTTCTAAAAAGAGCAGCTAAGCTAAGTAGCTAATCCTAAACTCAGCTTCTTGAGCCCATAAAGCTCATCTAAAAAGAGGTAAGAACCAAATAAGAATTATTTGGATGTATGGATCCCACAATGAATATTTTAATGCTCACCATTTAGTTCCATTGCTCGTGTAGTTTTCCTCAAGACTCCATTAACAATTGTAGCTAATCTTGAAGTCTCAAAAATCACCTGCACCACAAGAAATCATTCAACTTTTCTTTATAAATTGAGAAAAATTAATCAATATCATTAGATACTCATTAATGTGACATTTTAGAAGAAAAATACTATTCTAATAATAAATTATTTTTTTCTTAAATTCATATTAATGTGAAACTTTCTTAATAGTAAGCATAATTATAAGCAACCATTAATCGGATCTTTATAAAATAAGTGATTGAAAAAATTGGTTGTCTAAAAGGTTACAATTTTCTTACCGCTCTAGTAAACCTCATTGACTTAAGGTCATTCCATTCTAATGGATCCTCTGGCCTTTTCCTTTCTCTAATTGCCATTTGTTCTTTCTGAAAAATACTTTTATCTGTAAGTCAAACAAACCCCAAAAAGCATAGAAACAAGAGTTACAAGAAAAAATCTGTGTGTGTGTGTTTTTTTCTCTTACTCTGAACTCTTCAAGAACTTTTGGATGATCATGGAGATACTTGACAGCCATCATCGAAGTAGTCGAGACAGTTTCGTAACCAGAATACAAAATCGTGATTATTTGATCAATGATCTCATCATCACTTAGTTTGTGTCTATTACTATTATCATCTTTTCTCATCAGGTAGCCAAGCATGTCCTTGTGGCATTCTTCAGAATCTCTTCTCTCTTCTATGAGTTGTCCTAATATTCTTACAATATTTTTCCTTGCCTGCAAAATCATAGTAAATCATAGAAACCGCCATGAAAGACCAGATATAAAAATGACACGATTATGATGTTTGGGATTTTGACATATTTAGTGGTGTGTTATGTTTATATTTATACGGTTGACATAAGAAAAAACATTTGATAAGACACGTGTATATGGATTGTCGGGTCTGGATTTGCAGTGATTGCCAATTTATTACCTGAAATCCACGACGATAATTTGTACCAGGAAGATCAATAGGAAGTGATAAGGTCCCTAAAACCAGTTTAAAGAACTCGGGCATGAATTCTTCAGCCATGGAACAGGCTTCAGCACTAGCAATTTGCTTGAGTGAAGATCGAAATGCCATCTATATACACAAAAATACCAGAACAGAAAGCAGATTGGAAAGCAAAGGAACTATGAGATAAAAAACTTGTAAGAATTTCATAGCTATTGTTTGAATTTAAATGTCATGCAAGCAAACAAAACAAAACAAAACAAAAACCTCTTTGGTCTTTTCTTGTATGTTAATGATATTGTTGTCCCAATTAATGAGGAAAATTCTCATGAATTCATCTATTTTTGGCAAAAGTTGTGCTTTCATCATGGTGGGACTAATGAGGGCAAGCAGAGCTCCTCTCATTTGCTTATGAGTGGAGCCATGGACGGCTGCAATGTTGCATTTTCCCAAGATATCTGTCATGGATTTTGGGTAACCAGGAACAAGACCTTTGGCTTCATTCATTAGGATATATCTGTTCAGCTCTGGATCCATGGAAACAACAGTAGGACACCCCAGTATATGGGATTTGAAAAAACAGCCATACCTGTTCGTATGAAATCAAAGTAGGATTATGATAAATTGATTGAATTTGTTACTATTTTTCATGCTTAATCTACAAGAAAATCTTCTATAACTGTTTTTAAGTGACTGCCATGACATGCTGAGAACATCATTGCTCATAAAAGGCAAAAACAGGAAGAAGATAAAGCAAAAATGAAATTCTTTTCTCAACTACTTTCATATGGGATTTTCCTAAGCTAGTTATAGTCTATATTATTTCGATTCTTCATTTTTCTTTAAATATTTATGTCCGATATATATCTGGACATAAATATAGAGGTATGACCTTCCAAATAGATAACTTAAAAAGAATTGAACATATAAAGATCGAACACATACCCATATCCGAGGCTCTTACCCAAGCCCGAGTTTGAGTAAATGCCAAACCACTAAATATATGAAAGATTAAAAAAAAAAAAAAAGAACATCTATCAAGCTTTGAAACCTTTGCAAAGTAATAAGCTGTTCTATAGGGAACAGAAAGAGCAAAGTAAGAAAGATTTAGTGAAAACAATGACCTTGCTCTTTGGTTCTTCATGAAGTTAGGACCTTGCTTGAGAAACTCAGTGGTTTCTCCAAAGATTGGCCAACCCAATGTACCAGGGGGCAGGCCTTTCTTACTGAATCTCATTTCATTCCATCTCAAAACAGCAGTGCAGATACAGAAAACTAACACGAACAACCCCAGAATCAACATGAAAACTGCCATTGATGCTAGCTCTCAAGAAGCTTTTCAAAGTTCCACTTCAAAAAAGAAAGTTCTGTAAATGTTAAGGGGGGGACTTCCTCAGTTCCTCCGAAGTCGTAATGAAGGTAGCATATATATAGCCCTACAAACCACATCCACCCCCCTCTATGTATAGTAATTGAGAGATAAAAGACATATAGGCCAAACCATTTAACCATGCAGCTAACTAGGAAGGAACCCTACCTTAAAGACCTCAAGTATTAAGTAGTCCAAGAAAAAAAAAAGAATTATATTTTTATTTAAACATTTTTAACTAGGCTATAACTAGCTAACCCTGTTGACCATATATATATTTGAATCTTAAACTCCTCACACTTAACAATGATTTAATAATAATAACAATAATAATAATTAATAAAGAATATGCAGATTAAGGCACAACTGATTCTTCAAAACTTTGAGCATGAATGTTTTTTTGATAGTCAAGCTGCGAGATACTTTCAATACTGTTGTGGGAATTTTTTATTTGGGATTGGGGATTGAAAACTTAGCTCTTTTTTAAGCAGTTTAGATAAAATCAATTTGCAATAAGTAGATATATAAAATTTGAATATAAATTTATAAAAATTTGAAACTTAATAATCGTGAGAATAACATCTCTTTAATAGATTCAATCACATTTAAATAGAGATAGAGAAACTTAATACATGACAATTTCAGTACTAGTAACAAGCAGGAGTAACATGAAAGAATAATAAAATAGACCTAACCTCTGTTATACAACACTAAATGATAATAAATGAAGAAATTCAACCTAAATATAAAGCAACAAAAATCTAAAATTTAATACATATGAGATAACATTACTTTTTTTTTATAATTTAATCAAGTGTGTATATATATATATATATTAATTATTTAACTAAATGCTCAAATGCGATTTTATAATAATTTTTATGACAAAAAAATTCTTTGTGGCTTTTATAGTACAAAGAAA
>JBBYHM010391450.1:0-14467 GCA_038381775.1 Adansonia rubrostipa | reverse complement strand
TCTTTAGGCTTCTAAATTTTGGAATTGATTTGTTGAATAACTTAGAAGAAGACCCTATTTATAGTACCAGTTTGCTAGGTGAAAGAGGGTTCTTAAAGAAAATAGTTTTTTTTTTTTTATAAAAGAAGTCCCAAAAAAACTTATCTTCTTCATTTATCTCTTACTTAATTTAATTAGAGATAAAAGTTTTTAATTAATTTAATTTAATTTAATTAGATACAAATTTTTTTAATTTATCTCTTAATTAATTTAATTTAACTACAAATAAAATGATTCTTAAAGAATTTAGTCTCTTAATGATAGAGTTCTAAAAGAATGTTACTTCTTTATTTATTTTTTGATTAAGTTAATTTAATTATAGATAAATTTTGATTGGCCAAACTTTTGTCTTTCTACATATACTCATGGAGAAAGTTAAACCTTGGCCTATGATGTTAACCGCTAGAGACTTTTAATAAGTGAGCTAATATTGAATTTTGAAATAAGCACTTAAAATTAAATTATGTCTAATATAATAAAATATAAATATTAATTAAAAATTTCTTAAATAGAGCATAATAATAAATTAATTATAAAATACAATTAATTAAATATATTAGCAACTTTAAATTTATGATTTAATCAGCTTAAAATAATCGGCTTAATTAGTAAAATTACCCTAATAACAAGATTAATTTTACTTACGACAAAATGTCCTTGTAACAAAGTTATGTACTTATGTTAATTAAAATAAAAAATAAAATATAGTTTTGAAAATTTTCAAAAAAAAAAGAATAGATTGATAATTATTTAAAAAATAAGAAATTAAGAAAAATAATTTTAAAAAAAGAAAATAATAATTATCAAAACTATTAACAAGGAAACTATAATTACCTTTTATCATTATTTCTATATATATTTTGGCTTGCTGTTTCTTACCCTAAAAAACAAATAGTGGGAACCCCCCACCAATATGTATTATACATATAATATATAAATTAAATATATTATAAAAATACTATTTAAAAATAATAAAAGATTAAAAATTATTTTATAGTAAATCTCGAATTACTATATAAAAATAATGAACCATAAAAAAATTTATATTAAATCTCAAATTATTTTTCAAAAATTAAAAATAATATATATTATATAAAAATATTTTATATTATATCTTGAATTATAATTTAAAAGATAATAAAAATAAAATATATTTTATATTAAATCTTGAATTACTATTTACAAATAAAAAAATTAAAAAATATTTCATATTAAATTCTAAATTAATGTGTAAAAATAATAAAAATTAAAAAATATTTTATATTAAATTTTTAATTACAATTTAAAAATAATAAAAATAGAAAATATTTTATATTAAATCTTTAACTACTATTTAAAAATAATAAAAAATTAGAAATATAATCATAACTAAACATACAAGTAGTTATAACTGAATATAAAAATAACTAAAATTGATATATTTAATTCTAATACATATATTGATATATGCTCCAATATATAAAAAGCCTGTTCCTATACTAGGAGAAATAATCCCAAATATGTATTGTATATAAATTATTTATATTAAAATTACTATTTCAAAATAATAAAAGATTAAAAATATTTTATATTAAATCTCAAATTATTTTATATTAAATCCTTAACTATTATTTAAAAATAATAAAAAATTTAAAAATAATCATAACTAAATGTACAGGTAGTCATAACCTAATGTATAGGTACTTATAACTGAATGTACAGATGACTATAATTGAATGTATAATTGCTTATAGCTGGATATACAAATGCCTTTAACTAAATGTACATGTGACTATAATTGAATGTATAGATGACCATAACTAAATATATAGATGCTTATAATTGAATGTACAGATTACCAAAACTAATATATTTAATTTTAATATATATATATATATATTGATATATATCCCAATATATGGAGGGTCGATTCCTATACTAGGGAAACTGACCCAAATATATATTATATATAAATTATATAATAAAAATATTGTTTAAAAATAATAAAAGATTAAAAATATTTTATATTAAATCTTGAATTACTATTTAAAAATAAAAAATAAAAATATATTTTATATTAAATCTTGAACTACTATTTAGAAAATAATAAAAAATATAACTATAACTAAATGTATAGGTGACTATAATTGAATTTATAGATGAACACGAATGAATGTATAGGTACCTATAACTGTATGTATAGATGCCTACAACTAAACGTATAAATAACCAAAACTGATTATTTAATTCTAATATATATATATATATATATATATATTGATATATGTTCTAATATATAGAGATTAGAGGGTTGATTCCTACACCAAGGGAACCAACTCTAAATATATATTATATATAAATTATATATATCGAAAATACTATTTCAGAATAATAAAAAATTAAAAATATTTTATATCAGATCTTAAATTACTATTTAAAAATATAAAATAAGAATATTTTATATTAAATCTTGAACTATTATTTAAAAAATAATAAAAATAAAAAAATATAACTATACTTAATTTACATATGATAATAATTGAATGTACAGGTAACGATAACTAAATGTACAAATGCTTATAACTGAATATATAAATGCTTGAAGCTGAATGTACAGATAACTAAAATCGATATATTTAATTCCAATAAATATTGATATATATTCCAATATATGGAGGGTCAATTCTTATACTACGAGAACCGACCCCAAATATATAATATATATAAATTATATATATTTTATTTAAAAATAATAAAAGATTAATAATATTTTATATTAAATCTTAAATTATCTTTAAAAATTAAGAATAATATATATTATATAATATATAGGGGGGTCGGTTCCCTTACCATGAGAACCAACCCCTTACATATTGTATCTATTAAAGGCACCTATACACTCAGTTAAAGGCACCTATATATTCAGTTATGGTCACTTATATATTTAATTATGATTATTTTTTATTTTTTATTTTTTATTATTTTTTAAATAAAGTTTGAGATTTAATATAAAATATTTTTAATTTTTTATTATTTTTAAATAGTATTTTTAATATATAATTTTATATAATATATATTCGGGGTCGGTTCTCCTAGTATTGGAACCGACCCTCCATATATTCATATATTGGAATATATATCAATATATATATTAGAATTAAACATAGACAAATGTACATTCAGTTATAAGTATTTATACATTTAGTTATTGTCATCTGTACATTCAATTAATGGCATCTGTATATTCAGTTATAAGCAACTATACATTCTGTTATGATCACCTATACATTCAATTATAATTATCTGTATATTCAATTATGGTTATATTTTTTATTTTTTAAATAGTAGTTTGAGATTTAATATAAAATATTTGTTATTTTTAAATACTAATTCGAGATTTAATATAAAATATTTTTAATCTTTTATTATTCTTAAGTAGTATTTTTTAATAAATATTTAACTTATATATAATCTATATTTAGGGTCGGTTCTCTTAGTATAGGCACTAGCCATCCATATATTGGAATATTTATCAATTTATATATTAGAATTAAATATATCAGTTAAAGTTAACTATGCATTCAATTATGGACGCCTGTACATTTAGTTATAATCACTTGTACATTCAATTATAGTCACATGTACATTGGTTATGGTTTTATTTTTTTTATTTTTTAAATAGTAATTTGAGATTTAATATAGAATCTTTTTTATCTTTATTATTTTTAGATAGTATTTTTAATATATATATAATTTATATATAATATATATTTAGGATCGGTTCCCCTTATATTGGAATCGACCGTCCACATACTGGAACATATATCAATCAATATATATATATATATTAGAATTAAATATATCAATTTTGGTCATCGTACATTCAGTTATGGTTGCCTGTACATTTAGTTATGTTTATATTTTTAATTTTTATTATTTTTTAAACAGTAGTTTGAGATTTAATATAAAATATTTTTTACTTTTATGATTTTATATAATAATTAGAGATTTAATATAAAATATTTTAATTTTTATTATTTTTAAATAGTAACTCATAATTTAATATAAAATATTTTTTAATTTTTATTATTTTTAAATTGTAATTCAAGATTTAATATAAAATATTTTTTATTTTTTATTCTTTTCAAATAGTAATTCAAGATATGATATAAAATATTTTTATATTAAATTATTTATAAATAGTAATTCAAGATTTAATATATAATGTTTAAATTTTTATTGTATGTAATATATATTATAAAATATACAATATATATATATATATATAATTTATATGTAATATATTAGGAGGTCAGTTTCTTACCTAAGGAACTAACCCCCCACATCTTATATATAATATGTAATATATATTACTCTTAATTTTTAAGAAATAATTTCATATTTAATATAAAATATTTTTATTATTTTTAAATAGTATTTTTAATATATATAATTTATATATTATATATTATCTATTATTTTTGTTAGCTCAAGGAATAGATTGAACCAAGAGAAAAGTGAATTGGTTCTTACAAAAACTTGATAAATTTTATGTAAATTGAAAATAAAATAAGTTAAGGGTAAGAAAAATAAACAATCAGTGTATAGAGGTTCGGTCATTGAACTTAGCACCTACGTCCTCTCTTCTTGGTACTTTTTTACCAAGGTAATTCTCACAATTCACTAACCAAATTGTTACCTTTAAGGCTAAGGTATAACCTTACACCACTATCTTTTAAGGCTCAGATAGAACCTTTCAATCCCTTTAAGAATTCTACCCCAAATTCTCAAATATTTTCACTCACTTCCACACAATCCTTTTTGTTATATGAATGAAGTATTTTGCAAACAAAATGAACCTCTAGTAGGTAGATGTTTGTTGGAATTTAAGTACGAGATGAATGAGATACAAGTAGACTTGGAAGAGTGTAAATTTGATGCAAGTGAAAATGAAGAATTTGAAGACCTTTGGGCTTTTGTGGTTCAATGCTTGAATGATTTGTGTATCTCTACCATTTTAGCTATTGGAAACCTCTATTTATAGCTTGAAATTGATTCATAGACGTTGGGCATTCAATGTAGTGGTTGGAAAGCCGTTGTAACTTTTATAAATGCTTGTTTTCGTTCAGACCAGCGCTATAATATCGATACAGGAACCAAAAAAGTTATCGTTACAGCTTGTTGTATCGATATAGGCATACTTGTATCGATACATTTAAGGGTTTTAGCCAAACCTTGATTACTGCCAAGCCTTGTATCGATACACAAGGGATGAGTATCGATACTCACTGTAATATATCGATACATGCTTAAGAATATCTATACAAATGAGGGTTTTAAGTATAGTATCGATACATTTATTCTTTGTATCGATACATACCTTCAAAATCTTTTGTAAAATGATTTTTCTTGACTTAATATTAACTCAAACATGTCTAAAAAATATTCTAAGTATAAATATACATTTTGAAACATATATTTTTGATAAAATGCAAACTTAGTACTTTTCAAAATACATTTTCAATTTTAACACAAATACCAAGTTAAGAAGAAATTGATTTAGCTTAAGTTGTTTGTTATATCAAAACCAAATTCAAAGGTAACAATCTCTCCCTTTTTGATATAACAAAACTTAAGATAAATTTGCTTGTTTTTTAGATTAAGGAAAAACTCCCCCTTAATAAAGCAATGGTTTTCAAAGGTTTTAATTTGAGTAAATCGGGTCCTTTAAAGCTACAACATTTCAAATTGATAATATTGCCCAAGATTTAAAAATCAAGCTACATAATGTAAACTAATGTTCAATACCAACATGTTATTTGGGTTCCAACATGACAATATAATCATGATCAAGTGCATAACAAATTCATGGAAGACATATATAGCAACACATTGCAAATTTATGATATTTCTCCCCCTTTTTGCTGTATCAAAACACAATAAAGAGCAATTCAAAGTAATGGATAAAATACAAGTAAAGATGATGCATTGAGGAGATAAAGTCAATAAAACAACCAAAGCCAACAAAATAAAGAAAAGAAGTTTAAATGAATCCATTAGAACAATTAAAATGATATCCTAAAGTAAACCTAAGATGACTAAGATTCATCGGTCGAAGGATCTGCGACGGGTAGAGTAACAGGCAGCAGTGGATGATGAAAGGTCAGAAAAAAGCTATGGAATTGCGCAATCAATGCTCGATTACTATGCTCGAGAGTAGAAATTCGAGCATCAATGGAATCGAATTGGTGATCCCAAGAGTCAAGGCATCGCTCCTATGTGTCAAAACGCCCCATGATGGAATTGTACATCTGTTGGAGGTCCATGGACGTGGATGACGAGGTAGCATGAGTCGAGGGTGGAGAAGGCGCATCATGCTCCATATCTTCATCATGATCATTAGGAGCAGGAACATCCGATAGCGTAAGCGATGGAGTGGGTTGTCAACGAGCCTTGGGAACAAAGTTGGCACCTTGAATTTCTTACCCAACGAGCCCTATGGATTTGAGACCAATATAACGGTAAGTGGATACCATAATCCCAGGGTCGCAAAAAAGATTAAGACCTTGAGTGTCGAAGTAGTAGCTCAAGGCCATGCTGTGGAAGAGGCTATGACAACCATGAACATAAAGAATAAGGTCCGCGAAGATGAAATGGGCTACGTTTGGACGATTCCCAATTTAAATCATATACAGCCACCAATAGTCGAAATCACTAATCGAAGCATGTTTGGTGCCGTATGGACAGAGCACGTGAGAAACGATAAGATGGAGTAAGGGATCAACCGGAGGAAAAAGGATGGCTTTGTTGTTCGGGGTGCGAAAGGCTACAGGAGTCGAACCTTCATGGATTATGCCTTCATTCAGGAAGTCAAAGGAAAAAGTAAGAAAAGCCGAGTTAACTATGAGATCTTGTCCTAAGAGATAGGATCGAATAGCAATGACCTGATCATGATCATCAATCATAAGGGAGGCATTACTAAAAAATGCACGAACAAGATTCTCGCGAACTGGAACATTAAGAGAAAGAAATTTGGTCCATCCAAAGGTATAAAAAATCTAAAGGTGGGGATATAAAATAGACCGGAGAAAGGGGAAGTTAATAACTCGACATTGTTGGATGGGCATGCGGGCATAGATGGTGGTGAACTACTCATGAGCCTGTGCATCGCGAAAGCATAGGTCAAAGAATGATTGTGTTTGGGTCGAAGATGGTTAACGAGAGGTAGAGGTGGAAGCACGGGTGACAGGTCCTTGTTGATCGGTAGTTTTGTTTGGTTTTTAGAGGCATGGTTGTGTTTAAGGGTGGTTGAGTACTTTTATCGTGTAGTTAGTGACACGGTAGAATTAGATGCTGGTTCGAACAAGTGAAGAAGAGGATTGGTGTTGGTGAAGTGTTTGATGTGATTTGGTGGGTTCTGGATGAGGTGGAATTGGGTTTCGATTAGGTTCATCAATGGTGGTCGAGGAACAGGTCGAGTAGGTTGAGTGGAGGACTCAGGGTAAGGTGCTAAGGAGTGGCTGGATGAGCAAAATAGTCGAACACATGGTGGGTGGTAAGTTTTGATGGCAATTTATGGTATGTATCGAGTAAATCTAGAATTAATCTCAAGAACTGAATGGGGAAAGGCTTATGAATAAAAAAATACTCAAAAATTATGAAGAAATATTGACAAATGTTGTGGGATGTGAAAGGAAAATAGTAAGGGTTAGAGTGTGGGAAGGTTTAGAATTATTGATGTTTTAGATGGGAATGGGTTGATTTTTCAATGGATTTAGTGAATTGTGATGAAATTAACTGTTTTACGGATCAGGGATTGTGAGAAGAGTGTAAGGATATTGAGTTTTGATGATTGAAGGTTGATTGAGGGAGAGGAGGTTGGGATAGGATGAATAATGTTTGATGAGAATGAGCTTTTCATACGTGAGGAGTCCTAAATCAATAGTGGGTATCGATACAGAAAAGACAAGATCGATACAAGGAATGTTTCTGGGTTTTGTATCGGTACAAGGAATAGGGTCTCAAGGCATAGAACAAGTTGATATGTATCGATAAAAGTTAGGGAGTATCAAAATTGATATCGATATAAAGAATAATTCTAGGTTTGTATCGATACTTGGAAACTGGTCTCGATACATGGAAGATGAATGTGCTGGTATCAATATCTATGGTCTAGTATTAGTTTATTTCCATTAAGATGGTATCAAATCAGACATATTTTTAACCCAATTGTCCTTTGAAAAGCATTTTAAAATGCAACTTAAACCAAAATTTTCACATCAAAATCATTTATCATGAACAATTCAAAATTTAATCAAGAAACAATAAAATTATTCAAGAATCATAAATTCATATAAGTGCACATCATCAAACAAGTATGTATGTAGAGCTAGCTTTTCAAACAAAGCACGGTGTAAACAATATTGAGGCAAAATATTAGGATTTTATTAAATTATGAATTTAGGGTGCATTCATTAAGCCAATTTCTTTTCTAATTGTGCAAAATCTATACTTGTCAAGTGGTTTAGTGAACATATCAGCTGGTTGATGCAAGGTATCAATGAATTCAAGCACTATATCACTTTTTTGCACATGATCTCTAATGAAGTGATGTCTAATTTCTATATGCTTGGTTCTAGAGTGTTAAATTGGATTTTTGGTGAGATAAATGGCACTAGTATTGTCATATTTAATTGGAATATGATCCATGGTAATGCCAAAATCCTCCATTTGTTGTTTAATGCATAAAATTTGGGCACAGAAACTTCTCGCGGATATTTATTCTGCTTGATTGTTGATAAAGTAAAACTATTTTGTTTCTTGGAGAACCATGATATGAGCATATTTCCAAGAAATTGACAAGTACCATAAGTGTTTTTCCTATCAATTTTACACCCACCAAAATCTGCATCTGAATAAGCATGTAAGGTAAGAGATGATTCTTTTTGGATACCATAAGCCTAGATTAGGAGTGTCTCTAAGATATCTAAAGATTCTTTTCATGGCAACTAGATGTGACTCCCTCGATAATGATTGATATCTGGCACATAGGCATACACTAAATATTATGTCAGGTCTACTTGCAGTAAGATATAGCAATGAACCTATCATAGACTTATAAAGTTTAGAGTCAACAAATTTTACCTCTTTCATGCTTTTCAAGCTTTGTTGAAGTACTAATAGGTGTGGAACAAGGCTTTGCTTCATCCATTTTAAACCTCTTGAGTAATTCCTTGATGTACTTTGCTTGATTGATGAAGATGCCATCTTTTGTTTGTTTAATTTGTAGTCCCAAGAAGAATGTTAATTCTCCCATCATGCTCATTTTGAACTCACCTTGCATTAACTTAAAAAATTCTTGACAAAGAGATTTATTAGTAGCATTAAAGATAATATCATCAACACAAACTTGAATCACTAAAATGTCCTTGTTTTTTACTTTTATAAAAAGAGTTTTGTCAATATTGCCTCTACTAAAACCTTTTGCAATTAAAAATTTTGAGAGCCTCTCATACCATGCCTAGGTGCTTACTTTAGTCAATACAAAGCTTTTGAAAGTTTAAAGACATGATTGGGATAATGATGATTTTTAAAATCGGGAGGTTGCTTAACATAAACTTCCTCATTAATGAAACCATTTAAAAAGGCACTTTTGACATCCATTTGATACAACTTGAAATTGTTAAAATATGCAAAGGCTAGAAGTATTCTAATGGCCTCTAGTCTAGCTATGGGAGCATAAGTCTCATCAAATCAATTCTTTCTTCTTAACTATCTTTTAGCTACTAATCTAGCCTTAGTTCTAACTATTGTTCCATGCTCATCAAATTTGTTCCTAAAAGCCCATTTAATACCTATAATGGGATAATTACTAGGTCTTTCCACTAAATTCCAAACTTTGCTCATTTCAAATTGGTTTAACTCCCTTTGCATGGCCATGATCCAAGTATCATCCTTTAGAGCCTGATCTAAATTCTTGGGTTTAATTTGTGAAAGCAAAGCTACATAATTACATGTATTTCTAAAAGATGATCTAGTTCTTACCTTTACTTAGGATCACTAGTTATCTCACCTTCCTTGACATAAGTTAACTCTCTAGGATGATTTCTTTCCCTTTCTACTTGAGTTGGCTTATGTAGTTCTTCCTCTCTTAGAGCTTCTTAATTTTCCATAGTTTGTCCTTACTCCTTGTGTGATGCCTGTTCTTGGTAAATCTCTCATCATCATTATCAAGAGACACATTTCTCAAGGTTGAGTTAGCTTCATCAAACATAACATTTATTGATTCTTCAGTAACTAAGGTTCTCTTGTTAAACACTCCATAAGCTTTGGAATTTATTGAAAACCAAGAAACATCATTTCATCACTTTTTGCATCAAATTTACAACGATTATCCTTTCCATTATTTAGTATAAAACATTTCCATCCAAAAGGATGAAAATAGCTAATGTTGGGTTTTCTTCCTTTAAAAAATTCATATAGAGTTTTCTTTAGGATTAGCCTAACCATAGCTCTATTTATAATGTAGCAAGAAGTGTTAATGGCTTCCGCCCAAAAATATCTTGGTAAATTATTTTCACAAAGCATGGTTCTAGCCATTTCTTCCAAGGTTCTATTTTTTCTTTCAACAACTCCATTTTGTTGAGAAGTTCTAGCTTCCAAGAAATTATGGCTAATGCCATTTTTATTACAAAATTTATCAAAACCAAGATTTTTAAATTCTTTTCCATGATTACTTTTTATACTTGAAATAGAATAACCTTTTTAATTTTGGATAATTTTGCAAAAAGTGATGAAATTTTCTAAGGCTTTATCTTTAGAGCTTAAGAAGAGAACCCAAATAAACTTAGAGTAATTATCCATAACAACAAACCCATATTGTTTACCTCATAAGCTTAATATCCTAGTAGGACCAAAGAGATCAATATGAATAAGTTGTAATAATCTAGTAGTTGAAACAATATTAATTGTGCTTGAATGAAGCTCTTCTATGTTTCCCTTGAACACATGCATCACATATTCTATCATTACCAAATTTCATTTTTGGCAATCCAACAAAAAGGTCTCTTTTAGATAGTTTGGAAATTATATTCATACTAGCATGTCCTAATCTTCTATGCCATAATCAAGGCGTATCATCATTATTAGCAACGAAACAACATTTTGAGAAAATAAGTCATCTAGATGCACAACATAAACATTTCCTTCTCTATGTCCTACAAAAATAATTTTATTTGTCTTAACATCAACAACTTGACAATTTATTGATTCAAAAACAACTTTCACACCTTTATCACATAATTGACTAATACTAAAGAGATTATGTTTGAAAACTTTGACAAATAGAACATTTTCAATGTTGGATGACAAGTTATTACTTATGGTTCTAATACCTTTAATTTGTCCTTTTGAGTTATCACCAAAAGCAGCATTTCCTCGAACCTTAAGCCTTAGCTCCATGAATTGAATTTTGTCACCGATCATGTGTCTTAAGCATCCACTATCAAGGTACTAAGAATTCTCTTTTGTTGAATTTGCCTTAAAATAATGCTCTTCCACCTACAACCACAAAGTCATGTTTTTCTTTTAGGTACCCAAATTTTCTTGGGTCTTTGGGTATTAGTGTTCATAATTCTTGTGCCTTTTGGAATCCATTTTTATTTTGTTAGTACATCTTCCCTTAGGGACCCATACCCTTCTAATGAGCTTACCTCTATAAGTAATAGTCTTTGAGGAACACATGTGGAATATGTGACCAAGTTTATGGTAATGAGTACATATGCTAGATGCATCAAATGATTTGTTGTGTGTCATAAAGAAATTCTTCAAGTGAGTTTCTTTTTCAATTCTATTATAGCCCATATCAAAGAATGCCCTTTGTGTTTCTAGCATATTATTCAATTTTTGTTATGCCATATAAAATCTTGTAAATGAGTTATGGAAGTTTGTGTTTTTTCTTGGTTAGATCATCGATATTGACTTGTAACTCATCTACTTTTTTTTTAAGATCTTCATTTGTCATGCTTAATGTTTCATTTTCTTTTTTAAGTTTAGAAATCATTTTTTTGTATTTTAAATTAATAGTTTTGAATTCTAATGCTAATTTATCAAATGCATCTTGTAACTCATCAAATGAGTAAGTATTAGCATTAGCAGATACCTTGGGCTCATCATGAGCCATGAGACATAGGTTGCCTACCTCCTCATCATCATTACTGAATGTGTCACTATCACTCCATGTGGCCACCTTAGCCTTCTTTTTTTGCTTTTCGGGTTTAATTTCTTTCACATTGGACATTCAAATTTAATGTGTCCCTATTTTTTGCACTCATAGCAAATGATTTGTTCTTTTTCTTTCTTGCTTGAGTCTCCTTTCATCATTTTTTTTAAGAGGTTTTCTTGCTTTGTTCATTCTCATGAATTTGTTGAATCTTTTTGCAAACATGGCCATTTCTTCATCTTCCTCGAACTCTTCATCATCATCATCACTAGGAGTGGTTGTTTTAAAGGCCACACTTGCTTTCTTTGGTGGCCCTTGTCCATGATTAATCTTCAACTCATAGGTTAGAAGAGAACCTATGATTTTATCCAAAGAAAGTGTGTTGGAATCTTTGGATTCTTTAATTGTTGTCACTTTTGCTTCCCAAGACTTAGGAAGACTATTGAGTAGCTTTTTCACCATCTCTTTATTTGGATAGGTCTTTTTTAGTGCCTTCAACCCATTGACAATATCCGTGAACTTATCCTACATTTCTTTGACGGTTTCATCCGCCTTCATCTTGAACAATTCATAGTCAAGTGTAAGCATGCTTATTTTGGATTCCTTAACTTAATTTGTTCCTTCATGTGTGGCTGCTAACTTGTTCCACACTTGCTTAGCATTATCACATAATGAGACCCTATTATGCTCAGTTAGATGTAGAGCACAAAATAGTGTGTGCATGGCCTTGGCATTTAATTGTGCCATTTTGGTGTCTTGTTTATCCCATTCTTCTTTTTCTTCTCTTGGCATAATACAATCTCTAACTTTTTTCTTAGGGATGAGTGGTCCATCGACAATGATCTTCCATACTTCATAGTTATTTGCTTGGATAAAGAGCCTCATTCTTATCTTCCAATATGAGTAGTTGTCACCATTGAAGAGTGGAGGTCTCATGATAGAATGTCCTTCAAGTCTTATAGCATTTGCATTTGTCTCAAATGCCATGAAATAAACTTCACCTTGGCTTTTTAACTCTTGTGAACTTCTTAAGGCTTTAAGCATCATGTTTGCATTCTTTATTTTTGAGCTATCAAGGATCTTTTCTCAAGGTTGTGAGACCTACAATAGAGGCCAAAGCTCAGATGCCAATTGTTAGCTCATGGAATAGATTGAACCAAGAGAGAGGTTGAATTGGTTTTTACAAAAACTTGATAAATTTTATGTAAATTGAAAATAAATTAAGTTAAGGGTAAGAAAAATAAACAATCAATGTATAGAGGTTCGACCCTTGAACTTGGCACCAATGTTCTCTCTTCTTCGTACTTTCTTACCAAGGTAATTCCCACAATTCACTAACCAAATTGTTACCTTTAAGGCTAAGGTAGAACCTTACACCACTATCTTTTAAGGCTTAAATAAAACCTTTCAATTCCTTTAAGAATCTACCCCAAATTCTTAAATATTTTCACTCATTTTCACACAACCCTTTTTTGTGATATGAATGAAGTATTTTCCAAACAAATTAAACCTCTAGTAGGTAAATGTTTGCTGGAATTTAAGTACAAAATGAATGAGATACAAATAGACTTGGAAGAGTGTAAATTTGATACAAGAAAAAATGAAGAATTTTAAGACTTTTGAGCTTTTGTTGTTCAATGCTTGAATGATTTGTGTACCTCTGCCTCTTCACCTATTGGAAACCTTTATTTATAGCTTGAAATTGATTCATAGACATTGGGCATTTAATGTAGTGGTTGAAGAGCATTGTAGCCTTCATAAATGCCTATTTCTGTTCAGACCCACGCTATAGTATCGATACAATACCAATAGTATCGATACAAGAATCAAAAGAGTGACCGTTACAGCTAGTTGTATCGCTACAGGGAGTATCGATACCAAGCAAGCTGTATCGATATAGGCATACTTGTATCGATACATTTAAGGGTTTCAGCCAAATTGGTTACTGTCAAGCATTGTATCGATACATATGGGATGCGTATCGATACTCACTGCAATGTATCGATACATGCTTAAGAATATCGATACAAATGAGGGTTTTAACTGTAGTATTGATACATTTGTTCTTTGTATCGATACATACCTTCAAAATCCTTTGTAAAACGATTTTTCTTGACTTGCTATTAACTCAAACATATCTAAAAAATATTCAAAGTATAAATATACATTTTGGAACATATATTTTTGATAAAATACAAACTTAGTACTTTTCAAAATGTTTTTCAATTT